>JAVQJS010134256.1:2500-24965 GCA_036024795.1 Galaxias rostratus | reverse complement strand
CAAAGAGGAAATAAATAGACAATTTATTATACTTTTACAGATTTAGCGCAACCACGCATCTAAACCAAGCATTTAACAGCACTTAAATCATAACCCCTCTCAAACATATAGTTCTGTGCAAATGAAAATAGGATACTCTTCAGTGAATTACTGCAATAGAAAAACCTGAATTTTACGTTAAACAAACGTTTTCAAAGTGTTCCGTTTCTGTTACTGTATGACAATGTATTGTGTATATAATCATTTGTGTACATTGGTTTAATGGGTTTATAGTCAATGACCTTGTGGTGCCCTTATTGCCTTTACACTACTTTGTGAATGTATTGCTTTTCTATATTTTGTACCTTTTGTAATTTTTTATTCTGTATTCCTAACTTGGATTTTATCCTGCTGACCTGACCAACTCTCGTCCAGCACATTTAATTGCATGTTGGCCCTGTGTTAATTGCATATGACAAGTAAACTCGAAACTTAAACTTAAACTTGAAATATTACAAAACTAGCTTAAAAAAACAACAAAGGGAATTGTGTGTGAAATATGTTACCTCAGGTAAAGAGGTAAAGTACCTCACTGCATGCAGCAGTTCAGGCATTGCCACTTAAAACGTTCACACAGATAAGAAAGAAAAAAAATTCAATAAGTACTAGCAGTGTTCAGTTTAGGTAGCCACAGGCACTACCAGAGCAGCGTTCATTGGTATCCTTGTCGACATTTCAAGTCTAAACTGCGACTGAATTTACCTCAGTGGGCGGGGTCAGTGGTTTGTGTCGTCATAACAACATGTTGTGCTTATACAAGTTATTATGCTGGTCCCATGAAGAAAATAAAAACACAAGTAATAAACTTAAAATGTGCAACCGTCTTAGAATTGTGTCTTGGATCATACTGTGTCCATAACTATTCCAAGAATATGTGGACCATTAATTGAATCACATTGACCTACCTTTGAATATAAAAAACATGCATTCCAAAGGCTGTGATAGATATTGATATTCCATGACTTTTGTCACTTTTATTTTTGTTTATGTTGCTGGTTTCCTACTGGTGCTTGGCTACATCCGATGGGGGTGTTGTGAAATGTACAGTACCAACAGTCCCAAACTGTCATTCCCATTCCTTGGACTCCTGTTTCCTTCTGTCTCCTGCTCGGTGTGTGGTAGGGCTCTTTAGAGGTGCCAGCCTATAGGACTACGCAAAGAGTCACATGTCTGTTCCATGATCATACATCATCACCTATGTTTTTCTAAGCCTTTCCTATCCTACGCTACATAATTAGAAAAAGAATATTTGAATGCTATTTAATAATATTTAATATATACCAACACAATTCAAGTACAATCCTATTTTAATCAGTCACTATTGGACGGTCTTATAGCATTGTCGGAATGTTGAACAGCCCCTTTGGAAGTGGTAGTTGAAATATATTGTCGTCTACTATCCTATTCTTTCCAATGGCAACCTTATCATGCAGCCTGCTCTATTCTATTCCATCAGTTCACAGCAGACGGGTTTTTAAACACATTATCATAATATTTTAACACATTATCTTAATATTCTATGTGTCACATCCTGTGCTGTTCTCTTTCTTATTTTTACAACTTCTTCTCTCGTCAATAATTTATCTCTTCCTAAAGTCTTTTAACCCATTCAAATAGTTGTAGTTTCAAACTAGAGGCTGAACATATGGCTGCTAACAAAAAATAATCAAGGCAAACAAAACTGGCATGACTGAAAAATGTGGTCATGATGGACATAGTACATGGATAAGTCCAAAACAGAATGTTGAACCCTTTCATAGTTTCACAGTTTATGTGGGGATACGCGGCCATTCACAATGTGTGTGATAGTCTACACGCCTGTGGAGAAGTGTGAGAGAAAGAATGAAGGTGAGAAAACCAACTGGCCTCATTAATCACAGACTCCATCATCACAAAAGGCACTGAGAGCTGTTGCCACAGCAACCTCATTGGGGATGTGTGGGTCCGGAAACAGCGCGAGGCGCTCGCCGCAGTGAGGAGGACGCACTAAAGATCGACATGAGGATGAGACAGACTCACCGACAGCGTGCGACTGATAACGAAGCAAGCGACAAATGATGGCGACAAGGCTCGGTTAGCTCGAGCTGCAGTTAGCTCGGACCTTGACGCCCCTCCATATTTTGTTACTGCCAAAAACGGTGAGTGGCATTGAAACGCGTTTGAATTAGGCCTTAGTCTCCGCAACAGCTAACTACCATTGCACCTGTGACATGTTTTGAACGACAAGCAGGACGAGCTGAGTAGAAAACTGCGCTACAGACGTAGTGGACCAATAGGATGTAGGATATGCACCAGGGCTGCCATTTGTTGTTCAGTTATATTTATCGATGTTTTTTTTGCTGAACATTTAAAAACAATTGTACACTCCTCAAGTTCAATCGGTCCGCAATATGGTGATATACATGGCCGTCTTTTTTTTTTACGATGCTTTAAAGTGTGACAGTGAATTTCCCACATGTTGATCTCAATCACTGATTTTATTTTATTTGCTAGTCTGCTGTTTGTCTGCCTAATCAAGGGCCGGGTCAGACTAAACGTTGTCTTGGGCCTGTGTTTGTCTCGTCTATAGCTGTGGGATTTTAAAAGGTCATGCCAAAAACTAAATGTTGAAACAACTACGAATTGAATCCATTATTCACAGAACTAATTCATCAGCATTAAACTTTTTTTTATTACAATGTTTTTTTTTACTGCGCTAGTCTTTTAGTTGGATGGAAAAAAGTTATCTGGTAACTTCCAATCAACAAGAGCATATTTGATAGTATCTTATCGATTTCCGCTCATTTAAAAAAATATTTTCAATAATGTTGCATTTCTCGTTTCGCTTTTGTCTGCCTCCAAAGTCGTCATAATTTGGCCAAAACAGACAGACGGATCAACTAACGCGCAGACACGCCCTCTCTAAGGGTTCCACACGCTGTGCTATTTATAGGCTAGTTGATATTCTAAACAAGTTCCGATCAGGACAAGGAAAACAGAGGGTGGAGAAGGAGGAAGGACATATTATATAATGAGAGAACTAGTCAGAGGAGTGGGATCCCTGTCAATCTCTCCCTCCATCTTTCCGTCTCTCTTCTGCCTCTTACACACACATAGCACCCACACAGAAGCCCAGACCCACAAACAGATAGAGGGAGAGATAGCACCCTGCAGGTAAAGGAGAGGAAAGTGACAGCGAGACTGGTGAAGGACAATGGTGACAGATAGGAGGGCTGATTGAATGTCCTCTGCTCTGCTACACCAAACTAAATGA
This sequence comes from Galaxias rostratus, assembly GCA_036024795.1. NCBI lineage: Eukaryota > Metazoa > Chordata > Actinopteri > Galaxiiformes > Galaxiidae > Galaxias > Galaxias rostratus. The sequence continues at coordinate 21,673 of JAVQJS010134256.1, read as the reverse complement.
AATCCAATGCAAGCAAGATGTGTGCAGATTCATTATTTATTTGTGAAAGTCGCAGCATTTACATCATTTAAATAAATAACATAAAAAATGAAACTTTTTCATAGGCTACATTTTCAAGATGAGATGGCTTGGTAGCCATTGTCTGAAGGTGTTATTAAAAAACACCTTTTATTTGGCATTACCAAACTAGGAATGTTTTATCAATATGTTGATTTATTAGCTCTACACAACCTTTGCTTTTTTTACCCCCACTTTCTTTTTACAGGACACATTGACATGAGGATATCTGTTACCAAGACAACGGCTTGTGTCCATCTTGCTTACGCTGGACCTCTGATCTAAACAGAAAGACTACATTACCCAGAGTATTCCCCTGTCCTCCGTACACAGACTGTTCCTTTGGCCAGAGCTGTAGGACTTTGTTTCCATTAACCCCTTGTTACCTGTGCTCACAGACCACGAAGCCAGAAAGTCTGTGTTTTTATTTTTTAATCAACCAAACATTTGGTCTGTTACAATGTCAAGAGCTTTGCAAATGCCTGGAGGAACCGCTTGAGCAAACCTTCCCCTCATCCAGCTAGCGGATGACAGCAATAGGACCTGAAACGGGGGCTTGGAGCCTAGTGATGACCCACCTGCCAGTACCTTCAGTTGTTTTGTGTGAGCTTTCTTACTGTGCTGTTGTAAGTGAATATTCTGTGAAATATCAACACTGTCCCATGATATTTGTGAAATGAAGTGACTCTATTCTGTATTTCCTACATTTGCCACTATCTTGTACTATTCTAAACAACTAAGATAGTATAAAAAATCCCGCCTATGTTAAACACACACTAACGTTTCTGCAAAGCAAGTATCCATCTGTCAGGTAAGGTAGGACACATTGCAGAAGCCCCTCCTCCCTCCTGGCTCTCACCCGTCCCACGCCCCCCCCGGCCTCACCAAAACACCCAGCTCCTTTTCACCATGAGCCTGAAGAAAGAGGTGGCGGCGGAGGGGGAGGAGAAGAGGGCGGAGGCGTGGGGCCAGTCCCTGGTCTACACCCTGGAGGAGCTGGAGTGTAAGATCTGCTACAACCGCTACGACACGCGCGGCCGCAAGCCCAAGCTGCTGGGCTGCCTGCACCGCGTCTGCGCCAAATGCCTGAAGAAGATGGTGGACGTGGGTGAGTCCTCGCCCTCCGTGGTCAGCTGTCCCTTCTGCCGCCACGAGACACCCGTCACGGAGGAGGAGGTGTGGCTGATGCAGGACGACCGACACATCCTGGCCGTGCTCTCCTCCTGTCAGCAGGACGGGGCCCGTCGGGGACGCGGCGGAGGAGGAGGAGGAGGGGAACTGCTGCTGTCCACTAACTGTCTCAGCGGAACAGGAGGATCAGGCGGAGGTGAAAAAGAAGGAGAGAGAGGAGGAGGAGGAGAGCGAGGAGGGGAGGTGTCTCACAGCTCCTCAGACTGCCTGGTCATCACCATCATGGAGCTCCCTACAGAGTCCCAGTCCTCTGACTCTCTGAGCATGCTCAACATGGTGCGCATGTATCGCCCCGCCAGCCTGGACTCCCTGCCCTGCCACCTGCCCGCGCACAAGTGCCGCGCCTGGACGTCGCGCAGCGTCCCGCGCTGCCTGCTGGGGGCGCTGTGTCTGGTCTACTTCAGCTCCCTGCCACTGGGGATCTACATGCTGATGACTCAGCAGCTGGTGCTGGGCGTTGTCATGGTGAGCCTGGTGCCCTCCACCTTGCTGCTCTGCGTCCTCTACGGCTTCTGCCAGTGTCTGTGCCACGAGATCGCCCTCAGCCTCGCCTCCAACACCTGACCTTTGACCCGCTCCGAGTCTGGGCCACGAGATTGCGGCTTTAAACCTTGACCCCCTCTGACCTCTGTCTCAGTGTATTAGCCATGACGAGGAGCATCAGTGTTTAGAGTTTGTTGAGGTTTAACATTACAAATTAATTTTAACGGGGAATAGGAAAACTGTTAAATATTGATGTTTAAGTTTTGTCTTTTACTTTAAATGGAATATTATAAATTGAGCCTAGACTTTCTTCTGGACTCTGGACCTGAGTTTAATACTGTGTTTTAAAGGAAGTGCAATACATTACAACTGGTAGAAGGATACAATCCCACTCACCCCCTAATCCCTTACCTGACCAGTGAACTCTGCTCCCTGCCCCGACCTATGACCTCTATTCCCTAATCGATCGTACCAGCACTGAACTGACCTGGGCTGGGAGCCCATTACTCTGCTTACTGTGAAGATCTCACACTGTACTATAGAAACCAGCTGTCCTTTGAGTCCTTCACACATACACACACACAGCATAATATGAGCCAACCCGTCTCTTTGTGGACTATGAAGGATGTATTCTGCATTTAGTATCATACTCTCCATGCCTCAAAGGTACCTCCATAGGTGTACCTGCCTGCCTGTCTGTGTGTCTGTCAGGTTGATTAGCCTGTCTGTGTGTCGGTCTGTCTGTCGGTCAGGCTGATGAGCCCGTTTGTGTGTCTGTCTGCCTGCTAGGGGGAACCTGTGTGAAACTGGTATCTGGGGCAATGCGAAATAAATCAACAAACCGTAAAACTGTTACATAAATAAATTCAACAACAAAACAAAAACATAATTCTTTTGATGTTTATTTCTTAATGGCTTTATCATGCATGTGGTATGTTCTTCGATCATCAGACAATGACTAAATGCAGTCGTACGTGAAGTTTCTATGAAGCACTTTGTTAACTTTTAAAAACCACATTCAACAGGCGCCGATGGAGCAACAGTTGATGAGAATCATATTGTGATATAAAGCGCTCCCACCTGAGACTCCTGATTTAATGATGTGCCTAAATATAGCGGACGTTTTCCTCTTGATGCAACTCACTAATTTCCCCATGCTGCTAAAAGCTGTCGTCCCCAGAGAGAGGGGGGGCAGGGATCCACGCTGCAGAGGCGCTGACGCAGGTCCGACTTTCTCGGAACGTTTTTGGCGCGGTTGCCGTGGCGACCGGGCTCACGGGAACTCCCCTACTTGTGGGTTGTGTAATCAGCACCGAGGATGAGGACCTCCAGGAATACCTCCTCCACCGCCCCCCCCCCCCCTCCATCTTTCTTTCTGTCATGACATCCTTCTCATCTCTATTTCTCTCCATCTCATCCTTGTACATTTCTCTCTCCCTCTCTCTATTTTAACACCTCTGGCTCTTCCTCCTACCTAGTCTCTGTCCCTTCCTCTAGCGAATGCTCTCCATCAAAGCGCCTTATGAACATTCAGTCATAGACATAGCCGCCATGTCACAAGCCTGAACGCTGCCGTTTGCAGGTCTGGTCTTACAGACACACTAGTCACATGTCAAACAAACAAGAACCAAAAAACAAAAACAGTTCTAAATCTCAATAGCAATTAAACTCTAGTCCCACTATCTATTGTTGCAGTCATTGATATTCTATAAATAATCACACCTCTGTTTTCCAGCTTTAGATTAGTTCTACACGTGCAGCTCCAGAAAGCTAGGTACCATCAGTACTATTACACCAGCTGCTGTCGCTCTAATTGAAAACATGCTCCCAGAGGAACACTTTTCCTATTAGGGAGTCCCAAAATGACCCAGAGCAGAAAGGAGGGACCTGGGGGAGATTATTGGAGTCTAGGCCAATCAGTGCAACCACAGGGGGAGGGGCCTCGAGAGATTTTGTGTTTTGGGCCAATCACTGCCAGTGGAAAAAAAACAATCTGAACAGAAGGGAGGGGCTTGAGGGTATATATTATGTATCGCCACAGGTAGCAGAAAGATCTAACTGGAGTTCTGACGAGTTCTGAGGCAGCAGGTCAACTAGAAGATACACCAAAAGAGAAAGAGAGATAGAGTGCAAGAGAGAGAGAGAGAGGGAGAAAGAGAGAATAGATAAATAAAAATGTCTAGAGGAGGCAGACAGCTCACCTGGACAGCCATCTTTAAGACACCTTGAAACAGGCTTCTTCCAGCAGGTTATTGGTGGATCCATGGGGCTATCCGCTTTGAGAACGCACTGATCTTAAAGGGACATGCAGATGCTGTTGCGCCTTAGTTCTAGTTGTTTACTTCCTCTCCGACCAGAAGCGCCGGGGGCAACACGTCTCGTTCAAGTCGCGGGTGACCTTTGACCTCGCCAGAGGATGAACCGTTGGCGTAAATCGGTGGACGAGCTGCAAGCCCAGCGGCGCCAGGTGACGGAGTGCGAGCGCGCCGCGGAGGCGCTAAGCAAAGTCACTTCCTGTTTTCAGCAGCTCGCCACCTCGCTGGGGAGCAACTCGGACGGCAGCTTCCTCAGAGAGGAGATGGACGAGACACGGGCTCTGGCTCATCGGATCTGCACAGGTACCGGAAAGATTATTAAAAATATATATAATATATATATAAAAAAAAAAGGAAAATTAACTTTCTGAATGTAAACAAAAAGAGTATGAAGACGAGAATATAGGCTAAAGTATCTCATCTTCTGTGTATCAGTTTGTTCATATAAAACAAAGCAATCTTTTGTTTCTCCAAGTCTAACAGTTTTTTCTTTACGTCCGTGTGTTCATGTGTCTATGTGCTCTCGTGTGCGTTCGTTTGTGTGATCAGGTTTGCACAGGCGGCTGGTGCACCTACTGGTGGAGGCAGAACCGGCCAGAGCAGACGCGTCCCAGTCAGAATCGAGCCAGGCCGAGCTGAGCCAGGCCGAACCGGGTCATTCGGAGCTACGACAGCAGGCGGAGCGCCTCTGGGTGCTGTTCTACTCCTCGATGGAGACCTTCCTCCTGGACCTCTACCGGGCCCGGCAGCTGATTGGCCAGTTCCCTCTGACGCAGCGGCGCGACCGTCAGGCCCTGGTGAACACGGGAGGGTCGGACAGCGTGTCAGGGGTGGCGGCGCGGGCCGCCATGGTCCAAACTCCCTGGCTGAAGGTGGAGGACGAGCCCAAACCCGACCTCCACAACCACATCAGTCTCCTGGAGGCCATGCTCGGCGACATGCTCCAGAAGGTCAACGTTGCATTCTGGGCGGTGGAGTCCACGCAGAAGGCCTGGGCCGAGGCTCTGAGCTTCCTGACGGAGACGCACGACCAGGACGAAACGCTGGAGGACATGATGGAGGTGGTGGAGGTGTCCTCCAATGACAAGATGTTTGGATGCTGTCACTCGTCCAGGTGTAGGATTGGCTGTCTGCTCTGCATGCTCCACTCCTAAGCCCAGCGGGCCTCACAGGTCTGGCTGCACACAGTGCCTTTCAGGTTAGCTATTAGACAAGCGGTATGCAAAGAGGATCCCCTACTCTGCATATGTCATCTATCATTTCTCAAGTTACAGAGTCAAGACTTACATCAACAGTAACATGAGATGGTCAGTAGCAGTCTGTCTGAAAGGTAAATGTATTTTGAAACCTAACTCTTTTCATGCCTCATTCAATTTACATCGATTTCTATAATGTATGCCTAGGCAATACCTACATATTCCATTAAAAACAGAAGTATCTACAGAAATTATATGTAGTATTTTGTCAGAATATAAAAGGGCTTTTGCCAATCACAGAGTACTCGTGTGCATAGTTATCCTGAAATCAGTGAATAGGCTGTCAGTTGTAATATCAACAAAATCTTTAATATTTTAGACATACAAGTCATAGAACATAAAAATACTGTACACACATACTAAAGACTAACAAAAACATAATTCAGTGGAAAATGGACAGATGGTGAAAATGAAAGAGAAGGCAGGGAGGAGGTCATCTGGTCATTCTTTGAAGGTAGAGTGCAAATGAGCTTTAAAGGCTGAAAAAGAGGAAGAGTTCCAATCAGTTAATCACAGTACACGATCAACACATCACAAACAATCCTCTCCTCACTATCCATATGTTTCAGCAAGCTAGCACGCACATTAGGGTAGGGACATTGTGATTAAAGTTAGAGTAACTAACTTGCTAACTCATGACAAAATTAGGTGAGAGGCAAAAGAAAACAGCATTTGATTGCAACAGTCTTGACTCCGTAATCCTCGTACCAGCTTGCATTTGCAGTAGGTTGAAATATCAGCCAAGTAAAAACATGTGGCCGCACCGACAGGCTAGCCACTTCCACTAGTATGAATACTAAAAACAAGCCCTAAAGTACGCTATAATAATAATAAATAATACATTATATTTATAAAGCGCTTTTCAAAACACTCAAAGACGCTGTAATGACTAGGTTGTTGACTTTTTGCTAAGATGCAACTGGACAGGAATTCAAATCTGAAAATATTTGATGAATATATGGTGCTTATTCTTCATCAGGTCCTTGAATAACTAGAGGAAACTAGTGTTTGCAGTCTGCATTCCTACATGTGGCAGTATCAGTAGCTATTGTCTGATGATAAACAAGCAGACTGTATACAAACCGGCATTGAATGTTCCTGCACTTCAAAACAACAACATGAAACTAAATAAAGTTGAAATTTGCTGTCTCACCTTCCTGGTTGTCCCATAGTTCGGCAGCAGCTGTGTTCAGAGGACTCTCATTGTTTGGTTCTGCAAGAGAGAAACACCCTTTAGCTTTCCATTTCAACACCTGGTGGCACATATATATCACTCACACACACACACACACACACACACACACACACACACACACACACACACACACACACACACACACACACACACACACACATTGTGGTGCAACGTATTTTAAATAAAACGCGTCAAATCAAAAGTCTTACATATAATCCAACAAGCTCTTTTCGACCGAAACCGTTTACGACGGTTCACAACTCAAAGTGTCGTTTCCAAACTCAAAGCAGTGGGACTGAAGGAGCTGTGTGAGTGCGGGTGTAAGAGAGAGTGTGAGGGCAGGTGTGAGAGCGGGAAGACCCTCACCTCCCAGCAGGCTCTGTATGGAGAGGAGGATAGAGCGCACGTCGTAAAGGGCAGACCACTTGTCCTTCAGGATGTCCAGGCAGATGAAGCCCTGGTCGTCCACGTTGGGGTGGAAACACGACGTGAGGAACTTCACGCGGGGGGCTTTGTAGGGGTAGCCGCTGGGGAACTCAAAGGACAGCTTGTAGCGCAGGCCCTCGTACACCTACACACAAACGCACAGCTCCTCCAATGTATTAACCACCCCTTTACCAAACTCCTGCAGATTTACTTTGGAATCAACTAAAGTAAACAGCAGGGGTATAGATTAATCCATGAAGAAATTCATTAATTAACAACATTAATACAATTCTAAAGCTTAATTAGTCAATTGTTTAACAGCTTTCCTCCCTCATTCACAACCTTATCACTGTCTGCAGCCTTGGTGTCATGGACTGATTACCAATCATAAACGGAGTATATAAAGCAGGATGCAACAGGTGCTTTTGTGTGATAGCTTTTACGGTGTACAATGATTGATCTAGGGAAGCAGCATTTAACCGTGTGATCGCTCCTACCGTTCCATGAGCCCCGTCAATGGTTCCAATCCACTTGAACAGGTTGTCGGACTCTGGGAAGGCGGAGATGCCTTTGTCTCCGGACATCTAGAGGCCACACAACAATAACAACAACAACAGCAAGACGGCGCTGGTCAGAAAACAGATTCAAGATTCAGACGTGGCATGCAAAATAGAAAGAGAGTTTTCGCTTACCATTAGTGTCATCAATTCTTGTTGAAGTCTACAAGGGATAACGATCGAGGTTTTAGTTTGAGACCAAATATACCATAAGCTAGTTCATTTTAGTTAGCAGACTTCAGTAACGTCACCTAACCTTGACTAGACTAGATCCTAGTCCCAGGATTGCTTTAGATTTTGTAGCGGTGCTAGTAAGTCGTCTTGCTAACGACCGTCTGTCAACATTGGGTGGCTATAGCGCTAGCAAGGTAACGTTAGCTAGTTTCTGCAAATAGAAGGTTATACCTTTTCGAGACGGAGCCCTTAGCGGCACTACCACCGGTTTCGTTGCCTTTAAGTGCGGCTGTGGATGAGGCTGCGGCAGGGTCCATGTTTTGAGAAGCCATAGCTAGATAGCAGTTTGGGTACTGTGGACCAAAATTCAATAACATTAAAAGTTATATGTTACATTTGTGACGTTGACATTTTGAGTTAAACTTAGATCGCTAGCTACGGCTATGTTATGTTGTTTCGCTAGCTAACATTGGGTGGTTAGAATTTAGCACTAGCCGAAAGCGGATGTTTACGGTTGCCGGATATTTTTGAACAATACATTTCAAATACAACTGAAGTAAATCTAAGAATCCCAAGCGATGGTAAGAATGTGTGTTGGCTATTGTATAAAGGGTCCGTTAAAATACTTGCCTGTGTGGCTTGCAAAGCTGTCCGTACAGACTTTAAATTTAGCCGTCAACGCCGTTCTTCTGCTGCGGCAACCGAGAATTCAAACTAGTCTGATCCCGCCCCCTGTTTAAACTGACTTTCTAATAGCAAGACGGCCAATCGCTGCACCGGTTTCAAAAACAAGGAAACCCCTTGGCAACCATTTGGAAGAATGCAGTACAAATAATATTCAATGTGATTGGAAGAAGGCTCCTTAGGAAGTGATGTATATTGACAAATGGCAGCATTGTCCTAATATGAGCATCACATTTGGCTTTTATGAACAGCTGGGGCAGGAGAGCAGAAATCGGAAGTTCATAGTTCAATATATGTAGTCAGGACTGTTTTTTCCTATCATCAACTCAAGACAAAACCAAGGCCGAAGTTAGGCGCGATGTCTGGAGTTAAGGATTTGCGTTACGTTTTTTCATTTAACAACAACAACAAAAACAAATATTGGGACCATCTGGAGGGTCAAGAATAAAATGGGGCCAAACTTAGCTCAAAAAATTGTGGCCTTGTGGTTAAGGTTTTCAATCAAATACACGAATAGAACATAAAACATTAGCAACTTGTTTTCATTATATAACTAAGAGAAAAGAATTACGATCCTTATAAAAAGAACAAGAATTCTTTATACTATTCACAGATGTCATCCACTTTTGAAAATACAAAACAACAATTCTATAAAAAGTATAATGTTTTGACACAAGATAAAAAACTATATAACGCAAAATTATACACTTTGGTAAATAAAGCAAGTTTTCAGTAATCCTTAATCAAAACATTCAAGCAAACATATTGCATCAAAACTGAGATATATAATTAAAAATTGTTGGTTGAAACCACATAGTAGAACATTCGAGACAAAATAAGTTAATAATTATTCTCTTCCTTTGCAAAGAAAAAAAATAAAACACCAGCCTCATCAAATATCGAATGCATTCTAATAATATTTTTGGGGGAACAAATACAAATACTCCAACCACCTCTCAATGAAGTTTTCTGGCAGTGAACAACAATCTAGTAAAGAGAAATAAATAGTTCCCGATTAAAGAAATTTTCACAACACTTGATCAACATTACGAGTGAACAGTTCACCATAGACATTAGAATTTACAGTCACTGCTGCAAAACTGTGAATGACCATTGCCCTGTAAAGACAGCTTAACCTGTCCCTCAGTCAGACTAAAGATAAACACACACACCAAAAAAATCCAGTGGGGGTTTTGTTTAAATTTATGTTGATAATTGAGAAAAATAATCACAGAACATTCCTTTATAAAAGCATCCTTGCCATGTTATTGAAGGAAGTGTTGTGTGGTATCTTCGTGTTCTGGATGAACGTTGGACTGCCGGTGTTGGTTCACGTCGACCGTAGCTCTTTGGGGGTTCTCTAAAGGTCAGGGGTTTTCGGAGCGTTGGGCGTCCATCGCCTTTTGCATCTTCTCCACCATCCATCCCGGGACAGTGAAGGGTTTCAGCTCCTCCATCTTCAACTCCGGACAATCTCTGGAATAACCAACCACCACGTTCACTCACAAACCTAACATACTACATAAGAGGTTTGAACCTACCACTCTCTAAAGCTGTTCATTGTTTTTTTGGTGTTAAGTAATAACAAAAAAAGGTTAAAAAAGGTTTAGGTTCTGTTCCTAACTCTTGTTAGAGACTAGATCAGAGTGTTTGGGAAGCTCCTGGATGATATTAGACATGATGATAAGAGCTGAAAGCACTAAGATCCATCTAACTGTGGTCCCATTAATCCCTGCTTCAGAGTCACAAACGGAGGCCTGGGATGTCTTCCGTAATGTTTTGTCCGTTCTCAGCTGGGTTCTCTGCTGTGGGTTCTATGCTGTGTGTGTGTATGTTCTGACCTGCTATGTTTGTGTTCTGAGCTGTGTGTGTGTTCTATGCTGTGTGTTCTATGCTCTGTGTGTGTGTGTGTGTGTGTGTGTTCTATGCTGTGTGTGTTCCATGCATGTTTCTCACTTGTAGTCGTCACTCCGAGACAGGTCTTGAATGTCTTCCTCTATAAGGAGGTATGCCTGGAACAGCAAACAATAACAACAGTTCATGGAGGCCTAGAGTAATAATAATATCATACAATAAAGAACAGTTATTATAATAATAGTAATATTCATCATGAAGAACATTTGGAATTGGCCGAGAAGCTCCAGTATGTAAATATGAACTCTTAGTATAGCCCTAGTACCGCCAACAGTAAGGACACTATTAGCTCCAGGAGAGGAAGCAAGCTCTCACCATCTTCCCACCAGTGGCTCTCATATGCTGCCTCTCTGCTAGCCAGTGCTTGTCCTGGGCGTCAGCAGCGTACTGAGAAACCATGACAACACAGGTTACAGCCAATGAGTGGGCGTGCTTACAAACGTGGGGCGGAGCTTCAAGTGCATGGTGTTTACCTTGAAGAGGTCAGCGTGTTTGATGTAGATCCTTCCACGTGTGCCTCCCATTCCAAGAGCCCTACAAAACACAACACAACACAACAAATGTTAACCCAAACCCCCTGGCCAGCTAAACTAACGAACCCCCACAAGTGATGTCTGACTGTTGCTAACTCCAACAGAGTGAAGTGTGGTCCTTTTACTCACTTGTTGGCTCGTGATCCAAGAACGAAGGTGCTGCCTTCATTCAGCCTAGAGGGTTCCCACTGCAGAGACATTTATTTACAGTTATTATGAATGAACACACACACACACACACACACACACGCGCACACACACACACACAACATCATAAACACATTACTGTCACAAACACAGTTACAACTCAACATAAGAAACATGGTCTTCGTCAACATAAACTAATCTTAAGTTACCAGGTTGAACTTACCTTAGGACCATCTCTCCTAATGGGTTCAGAGGTCTTGGTCTTGAGCCTAGGGAGACGGGGTTAAAGGTCAGCTCATTGTGTGAACCATCCTTTGACAGGTCACCATTCCAGGGCTCTATTCTAATCAGTATCCAATCAGAATGAAAAAAAGGGATGTGGTGTTGCCACGGTAATGTCTCCTTAGTTTCACAGGTAAAGGCGCTGCGGTGTTTCTATGACGACATGGCGGTAACGGTTTTAACTGGGGAGGGGTGAGGGAGGTCGCGGGGTCATGCTCACGTGAAGTTAGCTGGCCGATCGTAGGGAATGGCAGGAACGGTGGGACGACCTTTCCTCTGAAACAGAAACACATTCAGTCCATTACCACACCTAGGGGTCAAACAGCTGAGAGGTCAGGGGTCAAACAGCCGAGAGGTCAGGGGCCAAACAGCCGACGTACCTTTTTCGGGACAGGACTGCCTCTTTGGCTGGCATCGTCATCCGGCTGGCGGGCCCTCTAGAGAAAGGTGGTGGTGGGGTAAGTACGCAACCTGTATTACACTACATCGATGTAAACCATGTACTACCAAACGCCATCAAAAACCTAAGTGGCGCTTTCATGTGCCAACTCAAAGGCAAACACAGCCCTGCGTGCGTTCTCCTGTGTTGCAATCCATCAGGACAAAATACATTCATTAGTCATTAAGTTTTCAAAAAAGTATGTAGTCCAACTGTTTGTCTTTGACGTACTTTGATAGTGTAGTCAGGACCACAAGGCCTGGCCGTTTTCTCTCCGTCTGGGAACAGTTGCTTTGCCTGAGAACAAAAGGTGTTACAAACACACGCACACGCACACACGCACACACAAACACACACATTTTTGAGACACACAGCCACATTGCCATGGAGACCATGGGTGAATCTCACCACCGATAACACTGATGCAGCCATACAATGGGTTGTAATAAGAGTTTAGTCTGGACATCAGTGGTAGAACGGCAGAGCAGCAGGTTCTTACGTTCTCCAAACAGTTCCTGCAGGCTTCTCTAACCAGCTGCTCTGTCTGCACGTCTTCTCCCACGTTTTCCTTCACGTTGCTGGCTGCTTTATCAAAGAACTAAACCGCAAACGACGGCACAGTTAGAGCCCTTTGGCACGGTAACAACAGCCCTGTCGAGGGTTATTCACCATGGAAACAAAACAATCATAGCTCTTACTCATGCTATCAACACAGATGGAGCCCCTTCAATCTCATTAACACTATGGTATCGAGTTATTTAGCATGGTAACACTTCCCCATGACAACTTCCAATCACAACTGTATGGGCTGATGACTCCTCATATGCGGCCATATTTGGTCGTGGCAAGTAAACCAGAGTTTGCCATCTCTCACCCTCATGTACTTCCTGAAGACAGCCATGATGTCTTCGTTGAAGCTAGGCTGCAGCACCGCCCGCAGGAGGTCCATGGAGATTCCTGGCTCCGTGTAGCTGCTCCGAAAAATAACACATAGCATCCCTTATCCATTCACTCCACAAAGAATACCATGTTTTGGGAACAGGCCCAAGGCTGTCACTGTGTCTGTTGTTGTGGACAGAGTTAACATAGTGGTATGGACAGGACACTTAATCTTGGATCCCCTGTCACGCTCTTTCCCACAAACACACTGACCTAGCTGTCATCTGGGAACGACGCCCGCGGCGGTGCACCTGTCTGTGTTTGATCATGATGTTCCAGGGATTCTGCACACACACACACACACACACACACACACACACACACACACACAAGATTTAGAATCTTAACAAAGATAGTACAGAGATTCATAGATGACTACTTATCTAGCAGTCGCCATTCTTTGTCTGCTGTGCAAATCTTTTATTACAACTAATTATCAGTACAGCAATAGACTGATGGTCGGTACGCAAGTGCATGAATGTGTCAGCAACACTTGCACCGTCATTGACTGACCAAGCGCATTTCGAAAGACTACTAAAATAAACATGGAGGAGCTGAAACAATTGATTAATACCATCTATGTGCAATCTTGAACCCATTGGGAGGAGGAAGTAAGCATGAAATAATACAAGTATCAGACTTGCAGGGCAAAAAGGAGTTACGAGGTTACTGACCACGGGCTGGATAGGCTGTTCCACTAGGTCTTGTTGAAGCCATTCTCGACGGCCTTCGCTGCGATGAGCCCCCATTGCAATTTTGACGTAAACTCGTGCGTCGATTTCACGGAAACGTATTTACTCCTTGATCCCAGAGTTGATGTCAATGATAAAAGAGCGTTTTAGACGATCCTATTAATCTTACAGCACAAACAGATGGTTGTAATAGAATTCCAAAGTCAAAGAAGCACAATTTGGTCTACTTTCTTAAATACAGATTCGTTATAGCATCACTCTGTCTGTCATACTTTGTTTACCTGTGTAGTATGTGACGAATTAATGTTGCTGCTCTGCCACCTAGCGGACTGGGGTGGAGTAAATGTCTTCTGCGCAAGCGCCTGCATGAAGTGGGCGTGTCTTGTTGACTCATGTTGACGAACCGTTCAGGCAGCCATATTGGTAAGGAATGTCGTCTGTACATCAGGTTGGAATAGGACCATCACTCTCATTCAGAGATGTTGGTATTATAACCGTCAAATTCCAAGCCACTGTTATTTGTGCTTCGCGTTTGCCTTTCCTGCATCTATAGTGGGAAAACTGCTCCGTAAATGCGACTTAAACGACAGGCAACAGGATTCTAACAAATAAATCTGTACCAAGCTGAATTGAATAATGATAATTTAGCTATATACAATATGTAACTTATGTTTTACAGCGTAAAATGTCAGGCAGCAAGGTGTATAATACTATATTCCCTTTAACGTTAGTGGAGGGCATTTAAAAACGTCAGAAGAGTGATTTAACCAATTTATTTCGAAACTGGTTCTACACATTTTACTGGGAGCAAACGTCTATAGGTTAGGGTCAATTATAACAGATGGATTAATAACAATACCAACTGCACTGAGACTGAAGGTGGGATTGCGGAAGACACAAGGAGTGGGAGAGAGAGGAGAGAGCGACAGGAAGGAAAGGAGAAACGGAATGGGGAAAAGAGAGAGGTGGGAGTGGGAGTTGAGAAAAGGACAAAAAGGGAGAGAGAGAGAGAGAGAGAGAGAGAGAGATAAACAGAATTGAGAGTGCAGAGAATAGAACAAGTGAATAGAGGAGGCTGTTGACACTGATTGCAGGGGACAGTATTTACACTTAGTACAGGAGGCCTCACTGACTGCAGCCTATAGGAGTAGAGATATACACAAAAATAAAAACAAAAACAAACCTCTGAACTGCTTTAAGAATACATACATTTCTTTTTATGAGTGTTGAAAAAGTGACAGATTTAGAAGAATCATGCAAAACAAAATCCAAAACATAACATTGAATTATAAAAATAAACTCGGGAGTGATTTCGCTGGTTATACCTTAGGCATTATTGACGCACCCATACACAATTATACTTTTACATACAGATAGACTTTCTTAATAACACTTTGGTTTAGTTTAAAAGAATTTATATGTAATAAACCCATTGAACTGTATATAATACAAGAACAGATTTGTTTTTAAAAATGTGTTAAATTATGTAAAAATAAAAAACGCATGAAGAAACAAGACAGCATACAGTTTGCTTTCTTTTCCAGAACTCAACACCAATGTGTAGGGTTGAGTGAAACCACACAGACTCCATACTAATATCCTGTACAATATCTACAGAAGGACTGCTGGTGGATTAACACACAGGGGGGTCAAATGGAGAGATGTGATTGGCCGGAGCCAGTCGACTCGATACATTGTTGACCTATTAGAGCTGTTTAGAGACCGTCTACTGATTGGACAGGAACAGAGATATAGCAGTCAGTGACGCCTATCACTCTGCTACTGTCTTGGGACGTTGCTTGGGTGCACTGTCGCAAGCAGATTGTTCTAGAAATATTTCCCCCTGCATTAAACTAAAATTAGGCCGAATGTTCTGCCTAATTAGAGTCGGTAAGCATTGCAAATGTGGAAGAAAAACTGTAAATTTGACTATTTACATAATAGTGAACACCGACTGAAGAGGAGGTCTGGTTTTACAGATCTACATTCATTGTGCTGCCCAGTGATCTATTCAAATTCCAAACTGTTGATAAAACAAATCAAAACACTTCAGAACGGAGGGATTCGAAAACGACAGTAACCTACTTTAAGGGTTGTATAACTCTTTAAGTGAAATACGTAACAGTGCACAATAGGACATTTTCTAAAATTCCAAGTTCCTCCAAACTGTCAAATTTTTCTGTCAGTTAGCCAGCAGGTTTTCTGGTAAAAGCTACAAGTCAGCTAGCATCCTCACAGAACAATTAGCCAGTTAGCTTTCTGGTACACAAGTCAACAAATTAGATTTCTGTTGCACGAGTGGGCTAACACGCTTTAAATGGTACACATGTTAGCCAATTAGCTCTCTGGTGAAAGAGATCTAGTAGATCACTTTAGAAAAGGCTAAACGTGAGATGTCACGAGGCTGACGTGTATAAAGTTCATCGGGGATTCTGACCTGCGCAGCGACGTTAGCTCAGAGTAAGGCTGCAGTAATTCACTCATCATTACTACTATATCATTTAATGGCCCTAGACTACATTTTACTCAAGGATGGCCATTGGCCACTGACACAAATAGCTGCCTGGTCAGCCAATCACAACAGTCCCTTTGAGGTGCATCCACCTCCACCACCAAAGTCTGTCGAGCAACGAGAACAACTGAAGGTCCCAAACTACCAACCCCACTTCCTGTTCTCAATCGCAACCACATCCTTAGATAAAACCCCCAGCTCTGTGTTTTCCATACTTCTCTATGGATGAGACCTCCTGCTGTTCTTGAACACACTAGACACCGACAGACTCAGGGGTCTTGTTGACTGGACTACTACAACTGCTGCTACTGCTACTACTGTTGTTGTTGTTGTTGTTGTTATCCTGACTATCTGTGGAGTCCAGACTTGCCGGAGGTTCGGCTGAAGTCGTTTTAGAGGAAGAGTGCTTTTCTCCTGGGGGAGTGGCCAGTGAGGGGGTGGGCGGGGCAGACGGGGTGGGCGGGGCGGAGGAGGAGGGGCCGGGAGAGGAGAGGGCGCGGCCTGTCGTCGGCTGGTATGCAGCCACTAGCTCCTGCACGCGCTCAGTGGTGGGCTCCCACTTGGCGAACCCAGCAGTGTTCTGCAGGAAAAGGACTGCTGTGCCGTGGACTGCCTTGTAGTACATTTCCTCCCTGGGGAGAGACATAATACTGGAGTTAGAGTAATACTGGAGCGAGAGTAATACTGGAGTGAGAGTAATACTAGTGTTAGAGTAAGACTGGAGTGAGAGTAATACTGGAGTGAGAGTAATACTGGAGTTAAAGTAATACTGGAGTTAGAGTAATACTGGAGTGAGAGTAATATCGGAGTTAGAGTAATACTGGAGTGAGAGTAATACTGGAGTTGGAGTATATTTCCTCTCTGTGGGGGAGTAAAATAATACTGGAGTTAGGAAGAGTTCATTTACTCTCTCTCATAGAGGTAACCATTACTTGAAACAGGGAAGAGATACAGTAATAAAGACTTTAGGAGAGTACATCTACTGTCTTTGGGGGAGTCAAGGGGGTTAGTAATTCTGGAGTTAGGGGGATTTACTCTTCATGAGGAAATAAAGTAACAGTGCAGTTTTCTTTAAAAAGTGGAACTAAACAATGCATTCGCATAATGCCTTCGCACTCCATTGAAGGTTTCTGGGTGTAGTATTAAGAATCAGATGTCAGTCACTTCACTCTGTGTATGTGTTTGAGAGAGAGAGAGAGAGAGAGAGACACAGAGAGAGGGAGAGAGAGAGACACAGAGAGAGAGAGCGAGAGAGACACAGAGAGAGGGAGAGAGAGAGAGACACAGAGAGAGGGAGAGAGAGAGACACAGAGAGAGGGAGAGAGAGAGAGAGACACCTACTTTTTGCAGGTGTGCTGTGAGCCGCTGCGGTACTCGTGTTCAAAGGCCGGCACGGTCATGTGATGGCGGAGGAAGACGCTGGACTCCATGCGTGTCAGAGCCGGGGTCGGGGGGTCACGCCACTCAGGGACAAACACGATGAAGGACAGGGGCTCGCTGGATCGTTCCAGAAGCTCCTACTCACACACGCGCGCACGCACGGGCACGGACGCGCACACACACACACACACACACGCACGCACGCGTTAACCGGTGGCAGGCCTCCTTTCAGTAGCGACTATGTGGTATGATCTCCATGCAGCCTTTAGGGCCTCGGACCTTCAACATTGGAGATATTTATAAACACCACACCCTGCTTTCCTCTCACCTCAAAATGTGTTACCATGGAATCCATCAGCTCCTCACAGAAAGGTGGGTTAGCCTCGAAGGAGCCACTGGCAGGGGAGAAGCTCAAGAATGGCCTGCAAACAAACACACACACACACACGCACGCACACGCACACTATAGTATTGATATTGTGGTTAGGGTCCCAGGGTTCAGGTTAGGATCTGATGGGTAAGGGTTATGTTCTCTAAATGGTTAGGGTTAGGGCCATGTTCTCTAAAGGGATAAAGTCAGGCTATGGGTCTCAGGGTTTGGGTTAAGTTCTCTAAAGGGTAAGGTTTAGGGTTTCAGGGTTAGGTTAAAGGTTACGGTACCAGGGTTAGGGTCGGTAAAGGATATGGGTTTGGTTTTCTACGGGTCAGGTTTAGGGTTTCAGGGTTAGGTTAAAGATCACGGTACCAGGGTTAGGGTCTGTAAAGGATTAGGGTTAGGTTCTCAAATGGGTAAGGTTTAGGGTTTCAGGGTTAGGTTAAAGGTTACGGTATCAGGGTTAGGGTCTCTAAAGGATAAGGGGTTAGGTTCTCTAAAGGGTCAGGGTTAGGTTAAAGATCACGGTATCAGGGTCAGGGTCAGGTCAAGGGTCAGGGTCAGGGTTCGTGTTAAGGAGCTCACCCTCTGGAGCCGAAGTAGCCGTCCGTGTCGGGGAAAGCAGAGCAGAACTGTTTGAAGTAGCAGTTGAGCGGCGAGGCGAAACACTCAAAGCTGACGCCAAACTGCTTATGGAGCGCCTCAAACACAGGAACAGGAAGTGCTCCCTGCAGACCACTGCCCTCGTTCACACCCGCGCCAAACATCACCTGATCACACACAGGGACAACCAGGAACACACACAGAGTTTAACTGATGCCGTAGGACAACCAGGAACAAACACAGAGTTTAACTGATACAGTGGGACAACCAGGAACACACACAGAGTTTAACTGATACAGTGGGACAACCAGGAACACACACAGAGTTTAACTGATCCTGTAGGAAAACAAGGGACACACACAGAGTTTAACTGATACCGTGGGACAACCAGGAACACACAGATATTAACTGATACATGCGGACATACATGATCGCACACAGTTTAACTAATATATGAGGACATACGTGAACAAACAGAGTTTAACTATTGCTGTATGACAACCAAAAACACACATTGAGTTTAACTGATAGTCGGACATACATGTACAAACCCAGAGTTTAACATGACATCGTAAGTGCGAGTTGAACCGTGACAATAGATTCGGGTAGTTGATCTATGTGACATGCTCAGTCTGAGCTGTAACGTGTCTGCCCTGTAAACTCCAGTTCCCCACAGAAATCCCACCAACGGTCAGAGAGTCGTCTCACCTGGTATCTCTTGATGAGGCACCAGACTCTGGACAGGAACTTCTCAAAGCGTGGGTCGTCTATACAGCTATATCGATACAGTAACTCCTGAGGGCGGGAGGGAGCGAGGGAGGGAGCGAGGGAGGGAGCGGACGGGGCAGAAAGGCAAGGAAAGGAGAAAACAGGGGAAGAGAAGAGGGAGATGTTTTAGGGAGGAATTAGAGAGAGAGAGAGTTCTATGGCAATGGGGGAGGTAATAGAAAAAAGGCAAATATCCCAGCAAGGATCGCTATAGACCGATAGCGCCCCCTAGTGGCTAGGCTAAAGAACACAG
>JAVQJS010134234.1:10000-14900 GCA_036024795.1 Galaxias rostratus | reverse complement strand
GATAATAAATTGACTAGGCAGTCACAGTGTGTCCCTTGGCACCCAAATAGCTAAAAATGTAGAGTGAAGATTATTCCGTTTTGACAAAGAATTGTGGTCAGGGATGTTCTTGATCTCCTGCCAATGTAAAGAGAAAACTGTTATGTTGAAGAATTGGACTTTGACAATCTGCCTTGTTGAGTCTGATCAGGAAGACGCCCACGTGTCACAGTGAAACTGGTCAAACACCATGGTCATTAAGGAGATTTCAACATTTAAAAAAAAAAATTGGTTTGTTTTTTACAAAGATGGACCAAGAATGTTTTATGAAGCAGTCTATTTATGACCGTCAAGGTATGTCTCAATAATCTTTGCCTAATTATACAATAATTCAACAATTTAATTACTGAGGGAATTGTGCTGTGTGCTTGCAGTACTACTATCAACTGCCAACTTGAGGTTGAAATTCTTGCTATTTGTTGCTCTATTTAAAGTGCAGTACGTACTTCAAGAAAATGGGGGGGGGGGGCAATAATTTTCTTTACAACACTAAAAAAAATGCCAACCTGAGTCTTTGGTCCCCCCTATCCCTCAATCCTCACACATGGCCGTGCACGCTCTGACTTGTGTTGAGTATGTTCTTGGTTTTCACCAACAAACATAAAGCGATGTCTGATTCCAAGGAAAGAAACAAATACATTCCAAACGTCTGATGGTAATAGCTCTAAAACTGAGTGGTTCACACCAAAGCAACGGGCTGACTCAGATCACCGTTTCCATAGTAACAACATACAGTTAGCTAATGTTAAGAAAATCTATTTCATCATTGTATTTCCCTGTTAGTTAGCAAGTTCACGACATACTTTTATTTTATTTATTTGCAATTGGCACCATAGCTACTGAGTATATCCCACACATGCATGAAAACAAATAATGCTTTTTGGACCAATTAGGCGCGGTACTTCGAAAAGTTCTAAAATTGTACTCGCGATTTGACTAGCAAAGTTTTTGCGAGGATGCCTACAATACAATACCTCCGTTCACACAACCCTTGCATCAGTTCACGCAAGGGTTGTGTGTTCAAATTAAAGTAATTTCATCAGTTTTAAATAAACTAACAATATGATCGTTTTTCTTTTTAATAGGTCCGACCCCGACACTCCATGTTACATGCTCAGCCGAAAAAGGAGGTTATGTTGTGTCCCCTGTACTCAGTGGCTGCCAGATTGATGGACCATTCAACCTTAATATAAACGTCAACAGCCCTAGACAAGGTAATCACAAAGTGCTACAATAACTAGCAAATACTAGTAACTTTGATAGATGTGACCATAGGCAATTGTCTAGAGATGCACGCTCCCAACTTCCTCCGTTTCTCCTCAGAGTCTATCATTCCATTGGAAGCCACCTTCTCTAAAGTCGTCTTGACTCAGCCTCCAGATGCGGAGGGTAAAGTATATACTTATACTGTGGGGATTGTTTGCTCAAGAGGAAAGTTATTGTTTTTTTGTGTAGTCGGAAAATTACACACAGCCCACACAGATGGTTACTTTATGTATAGAAATAGTGCAGTAGATGTATTTATAGCATTTGTAATCCACATTATTTTCAATTTTTTTAGAGAGCAAGATTAAGAAGTTTCAACTACAACATAAATTTAATCTAGGGGTCAAATATAAATTTGTATCGGAAGGAATATCAGCACAGGGACAGAAAGCTCTTCTCGACGAGATCTACACAGAAGTTTACATTACTGAAGGAGGAAGTGGAGAAGTGAACAAAGAGCATGAGGTCAGACAGATTGAGGGAGCATTCTGGATAACTGAAACACAAGAAACAGCAATCCAATGCAAAAACCTATTAAAACCCTTTTGTAAGCAAGACCACCCTATCAAAACAGTGATGACGAGGGGAGTTGCTGGTATTGGGAAAACTGTAGTAGCACAGAGGTTTATTCTAGACTGGGCTGAGGGGAGAGAAAATCAGGATTTGGGATTCATATTCCCACTTCCCTTTCGGGAATTGAATTTGACTAAAAAGATAGTCAGTCTGTTTGAGCTTCTCCGTCACTTTTTTACTGCAATAAAAGAATCAGAAATCTCCAAGTTTGATGAGCCCGACGTGCTGTTCATTCTGGATGGTCTGGATGAGTGCCGGTTCTCCCTGGATTTTCACAAGAACATAAGAGTGGAAGATCCTTTTGAGCCAACTACAGTAGACGTGCTGCTTACAAACCTAATCAAGGGAAATCTTCTTCCATCTGCTCGCATCTGGATTACTTCCCGCCCAGTGGCAGCCGATCAAATCCCCTCAGAGTGCGTGGACAGGGTCACAGAGGTGCGAGGGTTCAGCAATCCTCAGAAGGAGATGTTCTTTATGAAGCGAATCGGTGACAAGAGTTGTGCCAGCAAAATAATAGCGCATGTAAAGTCTTCCAGAAGCCTTCACATCATGTGTCACATACCCATCTTCTGCTGGATGTGTGCCACTGTGCTAGAGAGGATGTTAAATAAGGCAAGGGAGCAGCACATTCCTAAAACCCTGACTCAGATGTACATTCACTTCCTGGCTTTACAGGGGGAGACTTCAAACCTGAGGCTCAATGGAAGAAGAGAGTCTAACCCGGTTTGGACGAAGAACAGCATCATGTTGCTCGGGAGGCTGGCCTTTAACCAGCTGGAGAAAGAAAACCTCATCTTCTACGAGGAAGACCTGACAGAGAATGACATGAACATCGAACAGGCATCGCTGTTCTCGGGTGTCTACACACAGCTCTTCAGCGAGGAATTGACCCTTTGTAAGAGGAAGGTGTTCTGCTTTGTGCACCTAAGCATTCAGGAATTTCTAGCTGCCCTGTATGTATTTCTCAAATTCAGCAATGACAATATGAATGTGTTGGCAAAGAGGCCAAGCCTGAGACATCTCATCTCTAGAGATTCACCAGCAATCTTTCTTTGCAAAGTTGCTGTGGACAGGGCCCTGCAGTATAAGAACGGACATTTTGACCTTTTCCTTCGCTTTCTCTTAGGCCTGTCTCTCGAGTCTAATCATTGTCTCATATCCCACCTTGTGCAAAAGAAGAGAACAAACCCCAAGAACACACAGGAAGTGATCAGCTACATCAAAGATCAGATCAGGAACCACCCTTCGCCAGACAGATGCTTTAATCTGTTCCACTGTCTGAACGAACTGAATGATTGCTCTCTGGTGACAGAGATTCAAAGGGTTCTAAGTTCCGGAAGTCTCTCGAGTGACAAGTTCTCCCCTGCACAGTGGGCCACTCTGGTCTTTGTGCTTCTGACTTCAGAAAAGGAGCTGGTCGTGTTTGACTTAAGCAAGTATTCTAGGTCAGAGAAGGGCCTCCTGAGCTTGCTGCCAGTTGTCAAAGCCTCTAAAGTGGCTTGGTAAGTACCTTATTGAAAACCAACAATGAGGATGATTGCTTTGTTGGTAAAAAGCATATCACAGGTCAAAATATATACATGAATCATAATGAAAAAGTCAATTTAGTCTATTTACTTCTTGTTCCTAAAAACATTTCTGTTTTGTCCCAAAATAAAATTCCTGCAGTCTGAGTAGATGCAGACTTACAGGAAAATGCTGTAAAATATTGGTATCAACACTTGAAACATCACAACTAAGAGAACTGGACTTGAGTGAAAACAGCCTGCAGGATCCTGGAATAATACTCCTCTCTGCTGGATTGAGGAAATGTCCACTAAAAACACTAAAGTCAGTATTTTTCAAGTCTGTGTGGAACATTTGTTTAGGGTTGACACATATTAACGACCACTGAGATTGAATGAAGAACCCTTCTTTGTAGACTGAGGAGCTGCGACCTCACAGAGGGAAGCTGTGAGGCCATGAGCTCAGTCCTTAGCTTTGATTCCTCCCAGCTGACAGTGCTTGACCTCAGCGACAATAACCTGCGGGACTCAGGAGTGAGGATCCTGGCATCTGGTATTGGGAGTACTCACTGTAAACTGGAGATTCTGGGGTAAAGGAGTTGAGTTAGCAAGCTATTGAGCTACATCTTTAACGTTTAGTACACACCACATATTGATTCTCCACTTGCATTAATGCTTACAAATGTTCTTTCAAAGATTATCTCTCTGTAGTCTAACAGAGGAGGGCTGTGTTTTTCTGGCCTCTGCTGTCAATTCAAACCCTTCCCACTTGAGAGAGCTGGACTTGAGTCACAATCACCCAGGATCATCAGGACGTGAGCTGTTCTCTGCAATGCTTGATGATCCACAGTGTCAACTGCAAACAGTCAGGTATCAAATTACAGAGCATGTTTTAATTGACCACAAAGGGTGTTCACATGCATAAGATTGTATTCATAAAATTATTAAACCAATGATGTTGGCTATGCAGAACAAATTGCATTTAATAATAAATTGCTAATAATCTGTATTATTTTTCTCTGACAGTGTGGACTGTTGTGGTGAGTCCAAACTCCAGTCAGGTCCACAAAGATGTGAGTGAATGTTCATGAGCTGTATGCAAACATCTTGAAATACAGTGTGACACCTGTGGGTGAATATCATTTCTTGTTCCTTTCATTCTGTTTTATCAGACACCCGCGACCTCCGACTGGACCCAAACACTGCGCAAAGAGACCTGGCTCTGTCCGAGGGCAACAGAAAGGCCAAATGGGGCCTCAAGCAGCCCTATCTCGAGCACCCGGAGCGTTTTGACATCAGGAGGCAGGTACTCTGTACACAGGGTCTGACTGGGCGCTGCTACTGGGAGGCGGAATGGAGCGGGAGAGCCGTTATTGGTGTCGCGTACAAACGGATACACAGGAAAGGAGAGGGGGACGACTGTTCGCTGGGACGAAACAATGAATCCTGGGGCCTGAGCTGCAACAAAGACAATTACAACGCCTGCCACGGCAACAAGACCACCGCCATTCCTG
>JAVQJS010134234.1:0-5000 GCA_036024795.1 Galaxias rostratus | reverse complement strand
GGGGGGGGGGGTAACCAGAGGGATGCACTATCAGTGCCTGTCTTTTCACTTTGGCTAGGGCAGTGTTGCAGTGTTATAGAGTGAGGTCTTTTGTTTAAACGCCACCGGGGGGGGGGGAAGAGAGTGTGTGTGTATATGTTGGCCCATACCTTCTCCTTGTCGGTGCCGACCAGCTTCTTGTCCTCCCGGTTCTTCAGCTTGCCAGGGGCCTCGGCGATGGGCAGAGAGGTGTGGAACATGAAGAGCTTCCCCGCACAGTCTGCCGCCTGGAGGACACACAGACACATAGCACTCACAGGGAGGGGGAAGAGGGAGTGGGTGAGAGGAAATGAGAGAGAAATGTAGAGGTAATGGAAGAGGCAGTAATAGAGAGAGAGAGAGGATATGTAGAGGCAGAGAGCGAGAAAAATTTAGAGGCAGAGAGCGAGAGCAAGCGAGAGAGAGACAAAGAGAGAGAGAGAGGCAGAGAGAGAGGCAGCAATACCTTGAGGGCCTCCAGTCCAGCCTGGATGACTGGCCCAAACACTGTCTCCGTTTCCCGTGTGTCGGCAAACATCTCAGGGATCTGGTCCAGCAAGCTGCAAACACACCTTGGTGTCATTTACTGCTCCAACTAACTCCCAAAACAGCGTGAGTGTGTGTGTGTGTCCCACCTCTCGATCACCACCCTGCTCTCGCCCACGTTGACCAGGAAGCCGTCCAGCAGCGGGACGAACATGTCCGACACGTCCGACACCACCAGCATCTGCGGCTGGGCCAGGCTGGCCTTGACGTTGTAGAAGTGCAGCACCTTGTTGTAGGTCACAAAGCCTACGCGCACAGCAGAGTCACACTCTGGGTTTTCCCTGTTAGGGGGGGGGGGAGTACAGCAAACGTGAGGGGAGGAGGTTTGAAGTGGTTTAGCTGTTTTTCCCAGTGTGAAAAGGTTTGATTATGTGTGAATGCTAAGGGTGTGAGCGTGTGTGTGTGCGTGTGTGTGCACGTGTGCATGCCTGGGCAGGTAGTCGAGCAGGCTCTTGAGCTCCCGGCACACCATGTGGACCAGGCCGCTCTTCACGGCGTTGTAGGACACGTCGATGAGGAAGACGAAGGCGGGCGGCTGGGGCAGCTTGTTGTTCTTGCAGTAGTCCACGGTGGCCAGGAACTCGTAGCTGCCGAGGGAGAGCTCCGGACGGTCGTAGCAGTCCACCCTCTTTCCGGTGTGGTCCAGATGCTGGAAGTAATGGGGAGGCACTGGGAACGGAGAGGGAACGTCAGGATCAGTGGCAGCGCTTCGCATCACCGGAAAAACGTGATTTCTCCCAGTTGCACACAACACAAAGAGCGTGCGCACACACGCACACACTGACCCTCGGTGACGCAGCTGCAGAAGCCGCATTGGAAGCGACGTCCTCCCTCGATGAACTGCATGTAGGGGCACATGTAGGCCTTGCAGCGGTTGCAGCGGATGGGGCCGCCCTCGCCATGGTCCACCAGGTAGGGAGGAGTCTGACAGACAGACCAAGAGGGAGACGGTCACACGGGGAACCGCTTACACTGCCGCGGTGAGAACAGTCAGAGGGGGCTATTACACTATGCAGGGGATGCTTTATTTGAGCAATCTGCTTTAACACACAAACAACCCACTGTATAGTTCAACAAAACATAAGACAAAAGGTACAACATCTCAACAGCTGTAGCAACAACAAACAATACAGATATAAAGTGTCCGAATTAACGTGATAGCTTTGATCAAACAACAACTGTGTGTGTGTGTGTGTGTGTGTGTGTGTGTGTCACCTCGTCAGGGGGCAGCGTGGCCAGGGGCTTGATGATGGCGGCCAGCGGCACCTGAGACTGCTTGGCCATGTCAGCGGTGCAGGGGATGTTGTAGGCAGTGCACCGGACAAAACGTGGGCTGGCGTTTCCTACACACGCGCACGCACACACACACACACACACACACACACGCACACACACACATACACACACACAAAGATGTCAGTCCACGTGCCGGACACTGGTCACACGCTTAACGGCTTCTCTCCTCCTGAAACACCCGGCACTGACCTTGATCTTTGACCTGGAAGTCGGTGGTGACGAGAGGTGGGGCCTGACCCCTGACCCCCGTGGTAAACGGCTCTGTGGTCTTGACCTTGTCGTCTTCGATCACTTGTATCTGGGGTGGGCAGACGGGGAGGGAGGGAGGCATCAACATCTTAATGTGTATATATATATAATAATAATAATATATCAAATTTAACGCAGACACACACGCACCCACCCACACGCATTGTCTAGGGGATATGAATGCATACAGTAGCTTCATGCAAAGAAAACTCGGGACACGCATCTCTACCCCCAAAGAGACAACCACATGTTTACATGTGTACGAAGACAGTCCAACAAACTCCACTGAGGGGAGCCAACACTACCAATGGAGACAAAGAGAACCGGACCCCATCCCACTCCATATGGACCTGGAGAGGGAAGGAGCCTGTGACCACATCCCCTGGTACTAGCAGAAGCTGGTGAGTGGAGACAGTGCAGGCCGGCATGCAGAGCAGCAGTGCAGAATGGGGGGGGGGGGGGGGGATGGCCGTCAAAGCACCCCGAGTACCCCAACCCGAGGAGGCCCCAAGTAGCACCCAGGGGGCCTTGAGGTGTCCGCTCTATCAGTGTGCCTGTACTAGAACTATGGAGAGGGCCTATCCGGGACAGGGTGGCCTGCCCTGGGGGGAGAGCACGGTGCCCTGGGGGGTGGGAGGTAAAACCCCGAGGCCTGAATCAACTGGGAGCTGACGAGGAAACAAAGGAATTATAGGACCGCCACGGGACCTTTGGCTCTGATTGGTTTTCTTGACGCGTGTCTCATATCTAATCCCTATGTCCCTAGTCAAAGCAGACCGTCTCAATGGAGCACAAACCCACTTTAGAAGGATTTCCCCCACCAAAATATACGACTGAAACAATAACGTTTACCTCGTTCATGGATAAAACAGTGCAGGTGGGGATAGTGTGACGGGAAGGAGAGGACGGAGTGAGGCAGAGGCAGACACACACACCACTTACTGGACTGGGGATAGCGTCTGGGTCTATTCTATGTCTGGATTTCTGCACAGCCGGCATGTCAGATGCTTGCTTTACGTTAGAAAAAAGCACAAGATTGTGTCCAGAAAAGGTTTGAAGATAAACAAATCCAAATAAATGTAGGAAAGTAGTGGGTAGTGAGAAGAAAACTGAGCAAGGTATTATTGGTTGGCAGGCAGCGAGTGTATTTTGCCCAGTCTGTCAGTATTGATTATAGATTAGTCATTGACGTCGGTTATATCATAAAGCAGAAGCAGATATAGGGTGTGCTGGTGCAAATGCTCAGCTGCCCTTTGTTGTGGAGACTACTGGCTGCCATTAAGGAGAGACTTTATTATTGTTAAACCACTATGGAACATGCACACCAACATATACATATTGTCCACGCACGCCAAAACCACCACAGAACAAACGCTGATACAACTCATAACAGGGTGTGTCAAATGCATGACTGGAGATGACCAGTGCATGTCGGGTAACATTAAGAGGATAGGAGGGGCGGGGGAGAGGTGTGCATGTGTGTGTGAGTGAGGGAGGTAGAGAGGGTATTACCGGGCTGGGGATGGAGTCTGGATCCAGTCTCTTCTGTGCGGTGGGAGCAGGGCCAGGGGCCGGTGCGGGGGCTCCGTAGTTGGGCTGGCCAGGATGCTGACCAGGATACTGGCCTGTGTAGCCGGGCTGAGGCCCCCTCACCTGCCCAAACGCACCTGCAAATACAAAACAACCCGTTGAGCCGACATGAATACGACTCGGCAGTTTTCAGATGTCATCTTGTAAATGACAGGGCGTCTGGCTGTAGGGACGTGATGGTAGATGCTCACCGTTCTGCTGCGGGTACCCTCCCTGCATGCCCTGCTGAGGAGGGCCCTGCTGCATGGCTCCGGGGGGACCTGGAGGGCCCTGAGGTCCCGGGGGCAGGTGGTTGGCCTGGGCCATGGAGGAGGGGGGCAGCTGTCCTCTGGGTGGAGGCCCCGAGTGGAAGGGGGAGGGCTGGGATGGAGGGCCCTGGGGCTGGGGGGGCATGGGGCCTGGGTACTGGGCGGGGGGCGCAGAGGTGGGAGGATGGCCTGGAGGAGGGAACGAGCCAGGCTGAGAAGTGGGAGGGGGACCCCTAGGGGGGAAGGCGTGCTGGGTAGGAGGAGCGGGGCCGGAGTTGTAGGACTGTTGGGAGGCAGGTGGAGGGGCTGAGGAGTAAGGAGGCTGGGCGGGAGGGAAGGACTGCTGTGGAGGTGGTGGCTGCTGCTGCTGCTCTTGTTGTTGGGACCCAGGTGCTGTGGGAGCCTGGGGCTGGCTGGGGGGCACAGGACCAGAGAAGGACTGGGGGAAGCCTTGTTGACCGGGAGCAGGAGCTGGAGGAGGAAACTGGTGCTGGGCAGGAGGCGGGGGGCCCCCGTAATACTGCAGAGGGGGAGCTGGCTCACTGCATGGAGGAGTCTGGGAAGGAGCTGTGGACGCTGGGGGTGGGGCTTGGCTATAGGAGAGGGGCGTGGCCGTAGAGTGAGGTGCACTGCTTGGAGGCTGGGAGCCCTGAGCCGGTGCTGGAGATAAAGTAGAGAAACGTTAACAGTGAAGCATACGACCTGAAGCTAAGCGGACGTATCTATAGCCGTTTACTTACCGTAACCAGGGCCGGCCAGAGTGGGCGGGCCGGAGGCTATTTGCATTCCAGTCATCTGATTGGTGATCTGCTGCATGGAAGGCGGGGCTGCGTACTGCTGGGGGTAGGAGGGGCGGGGCCCTGACAGGTTCATGGCCCCCTGGTTGTACTGCTGAGACATCGCAGGCCTGCATGAAAAAAAACTCAGTTAAGGACCACACACACACACACACACACACACACACACACACACACACACACACACACACACACACACACACACACACACACACACACACACACACACACACACACACACACACACACACACACA
>JAVQJS010134223.1:0-10906 GCA_036024795.1 Galaxias rostratus | reverse complement strand
CACACGCGCACACACACACACACACACACGCACACACTCACACACACACTCACACACACACACACACACACACACACACACACACACACACACACACAGTCTCTCATCTCTTTATTTGCCTCCTGTTCCTTGTCTGTTTTGTGCTGTCCTGTATAATTTCCCTGTAAAGCGACCTCTGATATAAGAAAGGCGCTAAATAAATTAAAGTTATTATAATGATCTTTAATGGATTCAATTATTTTGATTTGAAGGAAACAACTACGAGGCAGTCAGTCAAGTCTGCAGCGGCTGGATGAAAGGCAGGAGCAGGTAGAGGCCAGCGATGGGCTGCTGGGTGGCAGTGGATGGGCCACATCAGGAAAAGAGACACTACAGGGGTCTTCTTAAATTGTTTTACAGGAAAAATAAAAGTAGGGTCAAGTGTTAATAATAATAATAATAAATAACAATAATAATAATAATAATAATAATAATAACAATGCATTAGGCGGCACGGTGGCGCAGTGGTTAGCACCGTTGCCTCACAATAAGAAGGTCCTGGGTTCGATTCCCGCCTGAGGGCCTTTCTGTGTGGAGTTTGTATGTTCTCCCTGTGTTAGCGTGGGTTTCCCCCGGGTACTCCGGTTTCCTCCCACATTCCAAAAACATGCAGGTAAATTGGTGACTCTAAATTGTCTGTAGGCGTGAATGTGTGTATGAGAGATTGTATGTCTCTGTGTTAGCCCTGCGATGGACTGGTGATCTGTCCAGGGTGTACCCTGCCTCTCGCCCAAAGTCAGCTGGGATGGGCTCCAGCCCCCCCGTGACCCTGCATAGGATAAGCGGTTCTGATAATGGATGGATGGATGGACAATACATTATATTTATAAAGCGCTTTTCAAAACACTCAAAGACGCTTTTCAAAACACTCAAAGTTGCCATTCAAGCCTTTTTTGGGAGAAACCCTGTTTAGGGAGGGCAATGTGACCAGTCAAACATATCCAGGGGAACATTCCTTCCAAGGCCCATCCTTAGAGGTGCAGAATAGCCAAAGTGAGCATTTTCCTTTTGTGAAGTGATTGAATGGTGTTATGATAATGTTAATGCATTTTGCAGCATTCTGAAACAAAAACAACAAAGTAACAATAACAAAGTAAGACAATTAGATATGTTCTGTTTACAAGGTACAGTGTTGGATAAGAATAAGCCAGAATAGTTCATCTGTCCCCATATAGCGTAAAGGTGGTGTTTTGGTTTACCTTTTTCCCATCAATCTAATTAGTTGCGTTGTCTTGGGCCAGTAATATTCTCACCCCTGATCGTATTACAGTTACCAAACCAGGCTTACACAAGACAATTATGTCACGGTTGATAAATCCTTTAACCCATTGTAGAAACAATGTTTGGCGAATAACACCTAATATACAAAAGGACAGAATTTACTGATGAAACCATGGATACCCGTTTTTGATTTTGTCATTGTGCTGGTGTTGTATACATGCCAATGTTATGATGGTTTTCTTCTCTTTCAGAGTGAAAGCAGTGGATTAAACAACACACATCGTGATTCATCTGGATTACTGAGGATACCTTTTCTATAAATTGAGTGCATTTGTTTAATTTTGTCTGAAAAAACTGTTGACTTTAGTGCTTACGACAAATGCACGATCTTGCTTTGTTTAGTCAGCCAATGCATTTTCCATTATAGGTATTATGTTTAGTAGGCTACAGCATCATAGGCTCTATCTATGATGTCACTTTTGCCAGTTACAAAAGTGGTTGTCATGGATCTTTCACCCCTATTCAATTGTGAAAATGGTACATTCTTGAATCATCCCAATGCTAGACATTTCTAGAACGGTCTCATTAGTTGAGAATAGGGGTGGTGTGGGATTAGAATTAAAGAGATTAACAACATGGTGTCCTATAAAAGGGTTAGTCTAATCCTCTGAGTGGAAGCAGATTCAGACCAGCCACTATACGAAGTTCTTTAAACTGTTACAAGCACCGTGGAAGCGTTTTGGACTGATTCACCATTTTTTATTCAAGAAATACTTGAGAGGAAACAAGGAAAGAAGGCAAGAGATTACAAATCATATCCATCGTCGCTGAACTATTTAACACTCCATTCAGACCAAGCAAGGACAACAGCATTAGACTTCAACAAGATAATAGAACGGAAAGCCAAAAAGAACTGCTATCACAATGGGAAAGGTATCATTAGATTTCTATTACAATAAAGTGGCTACACTACATAATTATTTACAATCAACAATAATTATTGATACGTTTATAACATATTAGATATGTTTATGTTTTACCTGTCAGATGATTTTCAAACTGATCCCAGTGAGGTACTTGTGGTCCCTAAATAGATTGTGTGATGACCAATTAAGGTTGTGGCCTAATCCGTCCAAGTAGTAAAACATGGAGGTTGTCGTTTTGTGTTGGAGGTTCCTTCCTGCGGGCTTGCTTTGGCACTGTTCTTTTTTCTATTTTCAAAATGCACAACTTAGAAGTTTAGACAGCGAATAGTCGTTCGCTACAACGTAAAACACAACGGGATCGCGGACGAGATATGTTGTCTGCTTTATAATATTTTCTGACTGGTTTCCAATATTCTGTTATCAGGTGGCAGCAATGACCAAGACAGGCCACGAGAGCCCCCCTAGTTATGAGGAGGCCACTGCAGGTGAGAGTAAATAGAGAATGCAATAATAATAATAATAATAATAATAATAACAATGATAATAACAATAATGACAATACTAATAATAATGATAGTCATGATAATAATAATAATAATACAAGTATAGATCTGTGGAATCACAATTGCCACCTTCACCATGTCTTAACTATACACTATACTAACTATACTGTATTGATGAGATAGTTTTAACTTTCACCATGTCTTAGCTATACACCATACAAACTATACCGTATAGATGAGGTAGTTTTAACCTTCAGATGAGGTAGTTTTACTTGAGTGAGACGGATGAGCTAAATTGGAGCATGATGTCACTGAAGTTGAATGGTCAATCATCCAACCAGTTAAAAATCGTCTAATATACTTTGTATATATAATGCCTTTCTCTCTCTCTCTGGCTTGCACAGATTATGGGGAAATGTACACACAGTTCTCCTGGGATGACAAAGCTGTCAGACGGATCTTTATCAGAAAGGTAAAAAACACTACGTAGTCTCTGGAATGAGAAGTATTTCTCTTTTTCAAAGTTTCTGCATATATGTTTCAAACAAATCCCGTTCGACATAAGATTGATTTAAACGCCTCCCTCTGCCCATAGGTCTATTCTATCTTGCTCACCCAACTGCTTTTAACTGTAGCAGTTGTGGCTCTTTTCACATTTTGGTAAGTATTCATGATTTATATTCACTGTATTTGTACTAATAATATGTTGTGTTTTTTTTTTTTTACATCAAATACACTCTGATATAATAGTCAGTGTTTTAATTTGTCAAGTGCGCAGTGTAACATTAGGTCATTCTAAGCAAATAAATTCTTATGGCAAGGCAGGCAGCAACTACATAGAAGCAGAGCAAAAATATCTACAAAAGAAATACCAAAAATATACATAATACACTATAATAATGAAACAATAATGAGCATATACCGTAAACATTTACCCCACTAAGTATCAAATAATGATCTTCTCTCTGCCCAGTGCACCAGTGAGGTTCTACGTTCAAACTCACCCGGGCTTGTACATGGCTTCCTAGTAAGTGACCACAGATACGATAACTGGCTCTGCCATTGCACACTGCTCCCATGTGGCTTCTAAAAGTAATATTGGCTTTCTATCTGATCTCCACCAACAGCCTGAGCTTCTTCGTCACATACATTGCGTTGTCCTGCTGTGGAGAGCTAAGGTAACATTTTTCTCCCAAAATGATACCAATATAACAATAATGATGACGCTGCAGATCTGCAAAACAACGTTGTTCGGCAGACAGTAGTGTGTGTCATGTCTGTTATTATGGAAGCACTTTATATGCTTGAAATGTTTTCTTCATTTAACAGGAGGAAGTTTCCCTGGAATTTCATCCTTTTGACACTCTTTGTAAGTGACAAACGTTGTACATTAAAGTGACTAAATAGTATTTGGGATCTGGTTTGGCTTTGCATAAAATGTTCTTCAGCGTTCAGCCATAGTCTGAAATCCTGTGTTCTCTCCGTGACTTCCTGTGTTCTCTCTGTGACAGACTTTAAGCATGGCCTTCATGATGGCTTTTATTTCAAGGTAGGCACCAACTTCATGCACATTTAAAGTCTGTGAGTGAAATAGACATATTAATAAAAGTGCAAAGCAGGTGATCAATATGACGACTTTCCGCTATCCTCTCTTCCAGCTTTTACAACACCAGGTCAGTGCTGATGTGTCTTGCCATCACATCGATGGTGTGTCTCGCTGTCACCCTCTTCAGCTTCCAGTCAAAGGTCAGCATCCTCAGAGGAGCTCCCAATAGAGGTCAACAGCACTTGCTTGTTGATCACATTACATTAGATTACATGAATATTATAATTATAATGCAAACCGTTTAATCTAAAGTATCGCGTGTACAAAATGTCAGATTTAACTACAGCGGGAAAATAAAAGCATGCCTTCAAAAGTACCCAATTAAAGTATTGTATTAATTATCGCAAAAAGGCATCTATGACTAATCAATCCTTCGTACCCCCATGTACTTTTTTTTGTTTCAGGTCGACTTCACTTCCTGCAATGGCTTGCTGTTTGTCCTGTGCATGGTCATGCTTCTCTGTGCCATCACAATGTCTATTGTCGTCCCCTTCGGCTATGTAAGTTATTTTTTGTCTGTCTCAGTAAGCAATCTGAAAATAGGCCATGATCGCGCGGCCTAACAGCTAATTCCATATGCTTACATCTAATTCCATACGGTCACTGCTAATTACAGAAGAAGTCAGAAATAGCCCTGACTTTACAAGTATAGTCATAAGACCTGTTTGTTTTTTGGTATGCAAACAAGATACGATTAACCTTCAGTGTTTTTTGGTACTCTTTGAGCTAATCTGGCGTTGCCACTGTTTTCTGAATTAGATGTCTATCCGTTGTAAGATGGTTGGGTAATGCTCTTTACTTTGTCCTTTTAGATTCCTTGGCTGCATGCAACTTACGCTACGATAGGAGCCATTCTATTCACTTTGGTGAGAGCCTAATTCTCCACTGTACTCTACTTTAATAAGTAAAAAAAAAAGTGTGACTTTTTTAAAATGTTTTTTCTCTCTTCGCCTTTCTTACAGTTCTTGGCGTTTGATACTCAGTTGCTAATAGGGAACAAGAACTACACCATAAGTCCAGAGGAATACATCTTTGCCACGCTCAACATCTACCTGGACATTATCTACATGTTCTCTTTCCTATTGCAGATATTTGGTGGGGGACGGGAATAATTGTCTGCTTCCTCGTCGTTCCCTACCTCCGTGAAAAAAACTTTTGCCATAAAAACGTTAGCGTAACTACTGTCTCAGCTGTCGATTACATTATAGTTGATATACTTTGAGGGATTAGCGTTGTGTGGCCAGATCACCTTTGCGACTAAGTCACGTTTGAGCGGTGGCCTCACGTGACGATCTGACGTCACCTTTCTGTCACGTAACTAGACGATGCTGGTTTCATGGACGTAGGCCACAGTCACGGCTCTCTTCTGTAAACAAACCTCTTGAGCCACCATTCTTTGTCAATGTCCCTGTTGTGTGAGTTACATTGTTCCAATTTGTTACTCAACTGGATTGAGATTTGTCTACTTTTATTTATCTTATTTAAATTCTTAGGATTGAATTGAGTGTTTTATTCTTTACTAATACGATGTTTTTGAAAGCATTTACACTTGTATAATATGGGGAACACAACATTTGTTGTCAATATGCTTTCATTTACTTATTACACTTTTGCTTTCTGAGAAGTTGGAATAGAAGGGAATTTATTCACTTGTACATGTTTTGGATACTGCACATTTTTAGTAGAAACCTGCGTAAGGTTCCAAAGTGACTTTAATATGTGGCCTTTACCAGATGAGATCACTATAATGCCAATAGTCCTACTTCTAAATGAGAAATTGTGTTAGACCTACAGTAATTAAACCTTCATAACTCAGGTTTGTAAGTTGAGTGTATACTGTACATTATACTTTTCTAAAACTCAAAAATAAAAGTATTTATTCATTCATTCGTTTTAAAGTATTTCATTATTATATATAGATATAGAATGTCTAGTAAGGGAAGCAGGAAATAATTAAAAACAAGACTTTTATTAAAAAAGAAATCAACATATGAAAATGTAAAGAGTAAAACCAAGAAAGAAGGAAAATTTTATTTCGACAATAAAAAATAAAAAAAAGTTACAAAGAATTAAGCACTATGGCACAGGAAGACAAAAGTAGCCACGTGGCTTTGCAAACTAACCCATTATCAAAACATATTTTCACAAAACTGTACAAAAATGAGTTCTTGTATAAATAAGGAAAATGCTTACAAGCAGTTAGACAGGCCAATCAAATGTTTCAATGTGTCTGTCAGATCATACATTGTCAAATGATAGTTTCTTCCTATACTTTATGTCATTATATGTCCATTTTCTTTTTGTAGTATTTTGTTTACATTACAATTCACTATCGCTTCAAAAACACATATAATGTCAGATTTTCTGGAGGGAACTTTCAACAACAGTTTGAGGAAGACATTAGGAAGATTAAGAAAGGCCAGTCCTGACAAAGCCCTTGGGCATCCCCTTTTAGCAGCAAAAAATTTCGAAACCATTAAATGACCAATCAAAGATGCATGAGCTGGAGAGAAAACAAGGATTGCGTGAATATTCTAGCGTTTTCAATGTCACGTTGACTTGGACTGAAATAAGTGCAAGGAGAGGGATTGCCTTGTCTCCTACCAATCCTCAGGTCAATCTATAGTATCTGCATTTCATGGAACTTTTCGGTAATCTCATTCTTCAAGATGTTTTCTTGGTTAAAAAAAAAGAAAAGAAAAAAAAGAAGTGGAATGAAGAACCGGCAGAAGCAGCAGATCGATCGGCCATTTAATAGTTTCAAAACAACTTTTGTATTCAAAGTGATGACTGACACGTGGAGCGTCAGTTTTCTTGACATTTTATCCTTCATTCAGTGGGTGATCTGAATCTAAAAACCTGCAAAATGATTGTTGTGAATTCTGGACTATGAGACATCAACATACACAAATCAAGAGTGGAAATAACAACAATGTAATAAAAAAAATAAAAAAAAAAATAAGCAAAGTTCTTGACACCAACACAGCCAAAAGAACATGAACTGAAACACAGTAAGAACGATGAACTCCTATTTCGGACAAGAGAAATAGGCACATAATCTTCAGATATTTTTTACCATACATTTATAGGCGATCATTCAAATAGGCCCATTGATTTAATGAAGTTATTTGTCTTTAAAACGTGTCTTTAGATCATAGCATGACCGCACTGTGTTTGGTCTATCCACTTTTCGTTGATGTAGCATGCCCTCAGAGTTATAAGATTCCATCTACCTTTAGGCTACTGATGAGATATTAAGAATCAACGTATTTACATCTAAGCTGGCAGAATGAGCATGTCGTTTTTGTTTTTATGATTTCCTGAACATTTTTAAATAAAAATAACACCACACAGGCATTGAGAGACACCCAAATGTTCAACAACTAACTTTTGAGGAAAACGTAGAGGGGACCTTATAACTCTAAGCCCACATTAGGTTGATCACTATTGTATCACTGTTGAGAGGTAAGAGCAGCATTTATAGCTAAGATCGTCTCTGACGAGCAGCTTTGCTGTCAGCTGGATGGCTTCATCATCTTTGGTTGCAGACATAAATATGGACGAAATAACATTTGTAGAGTGAGCGTGAGGTGCACAGAAAAAGAAAAATAAACAGTTTTATGTCATCAGCAATAATTCAAATGTACAAAACCACTGTACACAAGAGAAGGCATTACGGAGAGAAAAAAACTTTAGACTAACTGAACCTCCTATGGGTTGAAAATGCACTGACTATGATACAAATACTTACAAATCCACGCCATTCAAATAGATTTTTGCCAAATTATACAATGGTCACAATTAGTTAAGAGGAACTCTGATTGATACACATAAAGCCATATAAATAATTGAGTCGGATTCATTTAAATGAGGTTTGAATTTGTTCAAAAATCTAACCTCAATGGCACTACCATGGTGTACTAGGTGGGTGATTTTGAATAGTTAACTCACATTTAAACTCTACAGTTTTATAAAGCTTTGTGAGAGATGGACGTTTTCGACTTGCAGAAGGGGGAAGTTGGTCATTACTCACTATGTTGTAAATGTAACCAGTGCTGCCATAACCACAACTCTATAGAACTGAAAAATGTGAGAAACATAATTATGTAAATGCACAAACTCTTGCAAAAGAAAGAGAAAAAAGATAAGAGCTACCATAATCCAGCTAACTTCATACTATGGCTAATTACATTAAAAAAAATTAATCAACAACAACAATAGGCATGACAGATCAAAGGTTTTCAAGTGAAAGACACAACACACATTGGTAACTACAAAAAAACAACAGCAAAGAAGTAAATGCACTCAGAAATTCAAACTCTGTAGACAACAGCAGCATTTAAAAAAACAAAAACAAAAAAAACTTGCAGTTCTTTTTCCCTACAACAGAGGATTTTTGATAAGTTCTCCATTTGACTAAAGTTTCTTATTCATTCTTTCTATTCCTATTTTAGCTCTAATTTATTTTCTAAGTCAACTGCTTGTCCGCTTTCATGGAGACCTGATTCAGATATAAATGAAGTTATACTGTAATAAAACCGTTTGAAACTACTTAGTAGACAATGCTCTGATGTGACCATCGACACATTAGCCTCAATCCAAACAAAACACAATCTTTCAAATAAATGTATTTAAAAGTTTTAACAGTTCTCTGTAAGTGAAGTTCTTAGAATTCTTCGTTGGATCTACGTGTCCATTTAACATGATACTACGTTATGCAATTAAATAAATGAAATAATTAAATAACCTACTCTTGGGGACTTGGTTTTGAGAAATAAAAATGAAATAAATGTAACATGAGGCGAAATACTCAAATAAATTATTATGATTGTCTTTAGCTCTTAAATGATGAGCATCTCTGAAATATTAAATTCGGAATAACTTGATTGAAATATTGTTTAGATTACCCATTTTAATGAGTTCATTGGACTAGTTGTAACATCTGTTTAAAAAATAAGTTGCTTTGGTTGGTCTGAAAATGTGTACAAAATGTTGTCCTACTGCTGCACATAGAATGTCAAACAACAGACATCAGAAAATAAACATTAAAGTTTGCATATTTTACAAAAAAAATAAAAGACACATCATGTTGTAACTATTTTCCTTGTATCACTCTGAATCTTCCAGAATTACTTTTATTTTAAAATAAGAATTAGCTTTATTACGTTCACAAAAATAACGCTCTGTATCTTTTCCTCCTTTCTTAATTTTTTCTCTGTACATTTTTTTTCTTCTTTTTTTTTTTGTTGTTGTTGCAATTATCAAAATAGATCAAAACGTTTTCAAAGAAGACTCCCACCTTTGGTAAATCGACTCTTAAAGAAGAGAGAGGGGAAAAAAATTATTGACGGACTAAGAGAGCTGTCCTCTTAAAAAAAACAAAAAAACAGACAAGTTTCCTTTTGTCATCCTTGTTCAAGTCCGGTGTTGGGTGGCGGGATAGAACTAGCAATCCTGTGGGAAAACCCGCGATGGTTCACGTGACCTCGCGTCGTCCTCACCGCACCTGAGGCTGAAAGAGCGAGAGGTCTGTCTTTAGACCTGTTCACGGTCGGCGAGGAAGACAAAGAAGATAGCGCCGAGCACCTAGCAGCTTTAACCAGCCTACCTTAGCTTTTCTATACGTTAATCTAACCTCGTTAACCAGCAGCCTATCTTAGCTTTATTTTGTGTCCTGGTAGGGGTAGTTTTACTTTGAGTGTACCTAACAGCTTTAACAAGCGGACAACCTTAGCTTCTATATGTTAATCTAACAGCGTTAACCAGCAGCCTATCTTAGCTTTACTTTGTGTCCTGGTAGGGGTAGCTTTACTTTGAGTGCACCTAACAGCTTTAACAAGCAGCCTGCCTTAGCTTTAATTGGTGCTGGTAGGTGTGGCTTTACTTTGTATTCTGGTGAGTGTAGCTTACTTTAGCAGCCTACCTTAGCGTTACTTTGTGTGTTGGTAGGTGTAGCTTTACTTTGTGTGCTGGTAAGTGCAGCTTACTTTAGCAGCTTACCTTAGCTTTACTTTGTGTGCTGGTAGGTGTAGCTTGCATGCTCTGCAGGGGACTCCATGGCAACCTGCTGCTGTTGTCCTCCATTCTCCTGCAGGCAGAGACTGAGTTAGAGAGGACCGATCTAAGGCCGTTTGGAACCCACTGATTTGCTGTCTTCCTCTTTGACAGATTGACAGAATAAAAATAAAGGGCTTAGGCGATGGAGTAGTAAGTTTCACACCTCTACTTGGACACTGGAGGGAGGCACTTGGGTGTACTGAGGGATATAGGTCCCCTGCATAGCTGTGTTTGCAGGCATATACTGTTGGTGACAGAAAGAAAACACTCTTGAGTTTTAATTGTTCCTATGCCAACAATCAGCCAAT
The DNA here is from genome assembly GCA_036024795.1 of Galaxias rostratus. Lineage (NCBI taxonomy): Eukaryota > Metazoa > Chordata > Actinopteri > Galaxiiformes > Galaxiidae > Galaxias > Galaxias rostratus. The sequence goes on along the minus strand of JAVQJS010134223.1, from coordinate 246 downwards.
TGAGTACACACATTAGGATTTACATTCACATGTTTAAAAGGTAACACAGTTAGATGTAAGCTCTAAACAAAGCCATAGTTTCTCAAGGTAGAGTCTACACTCCCAAACTCTTTTCAAGTGGCATAAGTGAAGCAAAACTTTATTTTATATATGTGTGTGTGTGTGTGTGTGTGTGTGTGTGTGTGTGTGTGTGTGTGTGTGTGTGTGTGTGTGTGTGTGGGGGGGTGTAAGGGGTGTAGTGACGGT
>JAVQJS010134216.1:0-13817 GCA_036024795.1 Galaxias rostratus | reverse complement strand
AACCTTTTCCTCTCCCTGACCCCTCCCACCACAGGCCCTGGCTGTGCTATAAACCTAACCTTTTCCTCTCCCTGACCCCTCTCACCACAGTCCCTGGCTGTGCTATAAACCTAACCTTTTCCTCTCCCTGACCCCTCCCACCACAGGCCCTGGCCGTGTTTTAAACCTAACCCTTCCGTCTCCTTTACCCCTGGCACCATCACCGCCGTTTCGTCGGACCTTGGTGAGGCCCGGCAGAAGAGAGAAAGACAGGAAGAGAGGGCAGATCATCTGGCCCGAGGCGTCGTAGACGCGTGGTTTAACGAGCCGGCGTCCTCCCCCACCTCCAGGGTCACATTTGAACATCCTGCTTCGACAGGATGTTGACACAGCACTAGCTGCTTTTATAAGACACCCCCCTCCTGCAATTCTCCACTCTCCCTTCTGCGTCTCTCTGCAGCCACGCGGGGAGAGCAGGCACATATTTGGACGCCAAAGGACTGGTCTTTATTCGAGGGGGTCTTGCTGACGCCAGGTCATGGCCACCTCTTATAATGAGGCCCATTCACAGAAAGCCAGCGGCCCTTTAACTACCAGTCAGTTACGCCCCTACACTCTGTTACCGAAGTGAGCTCAGGCAAACCATGGCAAAACGCCGGAGTTGCCAGGACATAAGCCCCGCGTACAAAACACTTTCAAAGTTGACAGACATCCAAACATTTGGCTGTCTAGACAGTAGGCACTACGGCTTTGCTCACTTTGTGTCAGCCATTTTTTCCACGAGACTTTTTTTGTACTGCATAACCCACTGACATTAGGGGATTTCCAGGACTAAAAAAAGACCCCCCCACCCCATCCCTCTCCCCATCATGATACCCTCCAGTAGAAAACTTGCCAGTTGGGCTGCCTCATTATTGTTTCAAACAGGGAGGGGTCCTCTCTCAGCAGCCATGAGGGCCGTTTCCGGACAGTGTCCCGGTGACTCAGGGCACACCGAAGGGGGGCAGCGGGGTCGGGATTTTTTTTGGGAACATGACATCAGTGCCTGGATGTAGACCAGGCGCCTGCCTTTTCCCTATCCCTTCAGGCAGACACCTTGTCTGGAGACGAAGGCTTGTGTCAATGATTAGTCAAGACATAACGTATACGGTTTTAGACTTGATGTGACACGCGGGTGAGACGTTTTTACTTTCGAATGCCTCGGGCGGTGGCCCCATCGCAAACTTCTCTCGAGAACAGGAAATGAGGTTAAAAATGGCGGGAAAACGACAAGAAGAAGAAGAGAACACCATCTGACACTCGAATGACTTCCATCCCACCCAGTCTAAAGCATCTGGGCTGGTTATGAGATGGCTCCCCTGTCTTTGTTTTTGGCCCCCCCCCCCCCCCCCCCCTCGGTCCAAAACGGGTTAACAAACAATGAAGCTGCTATATAGAAAGAGCGGTGATTGTCGAGAGTGCCGTCGCGTAGGATTCAGAGGTGGGCTGGGGACTCGCTGTGTGCCCAGTTCCTGTCACACTATGGGCTCTATGTTGACTTGGGGGGGGGGGGGTTCTGCGTAGGAAGGGTTGCAAGCTGTCGCTGTCCGTTACAATCCACAATACTTTTGGCGGGTCCCCTTCACCCTCCAGAGATTTTGAAATGTCACAAGGCCACATTACACAATACAAAAAAAAAGAAGAAAAAAGTGAGTTGCCACAATTTTGTTTGCTTCCTTTAGTTATGCCGACCCCATGTCATCTGAGATGATCTTATTCTACCAGCAGACTTTGGATAGTTTCAATGACCTCAACTCTTTTGGATCAGCTTCTTACCGGTTTAGGCATTTTTGGTCTCCTCTTCTACCCTCACCCGAAGGCCAAGAGGTCAAATCCGTCACCGGACGGTCGAACCGCTGATATAACGGCACCTGGTGAAAGAGAGAGAGAAAGAAAACGATTGAGGCAGGTGCGCGGCTCCTAATGGCGTAATTATGTGATTTGCTTTTTGAGCCCCGAGTTTGAGCTGTGAAAGCCCTTCAACTGTATTTCAGCGTTAACCTTTCCAGGGGGAACAAGCTAAGAGGGCATCAATTACCGGGCAAAAATATTTGGACTCGTCATCATCGCCAAAAATAGCCCCTGCCTTGCTTGGCCATAACCACCAGATGATTTGGGTTCACAGTGGATCATGATTGATGTAGAAAATAGAATCGTTGCCCTGGCAACGTCGGGACAAAAGAGTGGGGCCTTTTGGTATTTACAACTACTTTTCAATAACTCACTCTCTGTGTGTGCCCCCGTGTGTGTAGCCTCATCTACAACCACGCTGCTCACCAAGTAACCCAAGAACTTCCATGGCTCGGATGTACAAAGAGTGCCGAGGTGTTAGAACAATTAAAAACTCATCGGGGTGAGTTCACTTGTGTGTAATAAAAGACAGAAATTGGCCTGGGAGGAGGTGCCCCCCACAGCTGGCTGTTACCGGAGCCAGAAAATGACATGGGAGCATGAGCTGCTGGTTCCAGCTGGGCCGTTATGTAAACACACCGCAATCAATCACAACTGAGCGTCTGAAGGCCCTTTACTTTAGTTTATTGTCTATGGTGTCATCCTACAGACTCCTCCCTCTCACTTTTCAAATTACTGTAGTCTCTCTGTCTCACACAAAAAGGCTAATGTTACCCCTTCTTCCTGCAACCCACACACACAAACACACACACACACACACACACACACACACACACACACACACACACACACTTTAATTCCAAGGGTCTTGCTCATTTGGTTGTCTTCCCACAATGTTGTATCGCTTTCACTTCCTCCCACACTTTAGAAATACACCAAGGGCCTTTTTCAAAACGGTCACCCTTCTATGAGAAAACCCTGAATTTTGCAACAAGTGGTTGAATACTAGCAGTTCCCCGAAAATATGCTTAGTCTATTGCCACCATCTAATGCGCCCATACTAAATAGAGCCTGAATTCCATCGCAGATCGGCAACACACTTAAACAGTAACGCACAACCTTCATAATAATTACTAAGACTCAACTCCGTGAGATAAAGGATGACTTCGTCATCAAGAATTTTAACACAGATAAAGCCAATGTCTCAATATCAAACTATGTAGATTTAAACTAGTGATCACATGATGGGGACGTAGACGGAGTTTGACATGCCCACTTGTGGCAAACCGTTACATTCTTATATCTTCATACGCGGAGGAGAGAAAAAAGCCTTAACATATCTTTAAACATTCCAGGTGATACATTGTGGCTGTTAGAACAGCGCTTTTCTGATATTCTCAAACAATATACATGTGTACACGAAAGCTACATGTTCAGCATCCTTTTATAACGTTGGAGTAACGGAAATAATGTGACATGGGTTTTTGAAAAATGGGTTCATTGTTAGTTGGCTTCTTACGAGTAAAGTTTCTAAAACCCTCGGAAGCCACTTAGCATTTTTCAATTGAATTATTATTGCTAAGGAAAATACAAAATCGAAATAATTTCCTTAAGACAACAGAGAATCTACTCAATAGTAAACCACCATACTTCAAGATCTTCATAAGTAGTCTTAATAATTTAACTGATACAGGGCCCGAACACGAGGATACCCGCTACTGCATCAAAAAACTTCCGAGAAGCTCATCTTCTCATGTAAGACTCACCCGAAAACTCAGTCTTCAAAAGCCGAGAAGAATAACCTTCACTCGTTATCCAAAGTTATCCGTTCAATTTGCTTTTGTGCGTTTGAGTATTCTTTAATCCCCACGGTCATTGAATTTTAAACGTTTGTGTGTAGCCTAGGTCGGAAACAACGTAAGTACATTTGTGGAAGCACAATATGGCTGTCGTTGGAAGAGTCTAAAGCCAGGCGTGGTTGATTTCAAAAGTAGGGGTACCGCGCTCCTCTCAACGGCGGTGAGCTCCCCTAGAGTTAGAAATAGACCATTCTATTTCCTATGGGTGGCAAAGCACAAACCCATACACACTTACAAATATGTGTCACAACTGTACAGGAAAAAGCTTTAATATTTACAACTGTTTTATAAACGTTTTTTTTTCTTTCTGATAACACAAGCCACAAGGGCAAATGGTACAAGTAAATTAAAATCTGAAGTCTGGGTCGAATTCAGATCTGGGACTCTTCACTGTATACTTGCGCTCTCTTGTGGATTCAAAGCGCACCTGCAATTTAAAGGAACAGTTTAAAATACCCTTCGGGCTGCTTCTAGTGTAACTTGGTCCATAAAAAAATAGACTTTATTCACAGCGACACAGCGATGTTTTTATTTCTAAACGATGACTTTTAATTAACCAGCACATGTCAGACGTTTGAATACAGCATAAAACATGGCCATTAAAAGGTTCTATAAATGAACAATGTCTCTGTTGTCCAAAGGGTGACGTGGCTCTGGTTATTACGTATCGGTAATATTGTAATTAAATTGAACATTATGAGATAATACATGGGAATTCATACGGGGGCTTAAAATTAAAAAAAAAAAAAAAACATTATTTCACATTTTTAGGTTTTGGTAGGATTTTCCACAAACAGCAAACAAGATAAATCATTCCAAAGCTGTCAAACTGCCAGTATCGAGGTTCCTGAAACGAATGAGAGACAGCGAGAGATGCAAGAGTTTGTTATGATGTCACACAAAAAATGCATACCGTATGTACGTTCATCAGTTTCGAATGAGTTAGCATATGATTTGTGACTTCTAAAAACCAGCAAAATCTTGCAGGCTCATACTATTTACTTGCGGATCCAGGTCATCATAACGAGGCCATCGTTCCCTTTTTACATTACTGTATAATCAGTAATCAGATTAAGCTATATTGTAAATAAATATAATCTATAATCATTACATATTCATACTATACCGATAGTACTTCTTAAACAAATGCAATTTTAAGATATCATTATATATAATGAATTTATTCCAAATGGTAAACAAAATCTTTAATTTGGTCCGTCTTACAAAATCTCCATTTGAAGCTGTGTCGGACATCTTCTCAGGGTGTTCAGTCCTCACAGCCCAGCATGGCGTTGGTGATCTTCAGGGGCTCTGGGGCGATCCTACTGAAAGCCAGGGTCCTAGGGCTCTCGTATTTGTAGTACACAGACCCCGAAAAGACTTTGACCCCGTCAGGGCCACAGAGACCTGCATCCACCTTGTCGATGGGTATCAGGGCCTCCTTACCAACAGCTCTGGGAGTCGCGGTGAGGTCAATGTCCAACATCTTCCGTCCTTTCAGGAGAGACACAGCATACAAACAGGCCAGTTCCAACCCCTCAGAAAATCAGTTTTATGACATTCAACTGTAAGCATAATATCTTTAAATCGTAAAGATTATGTCACAAAGAAGAATGCCCTACCAATTTTAACTCCCAAAGAACTTTTTTTTTGTTTGTGGTGGCTTCCAGCTTCTTTGAGTGTTTTGAAAAGCACTTTATAAATATAATGTATTATTATTACCCTGGATGATGTGAACCACGTTGAAATCGGCACAGGCGAACGCTGCGTCCACAGGACCCTGAATGCCCAGTTCCTCTTTCAAAGTCTTAGGGTAACCCTCAATCAGAGTGAAGTGGGCCGCTGTGTTGTAGATGTAGACTAGATCCCCCTGTTAGAACAGTCAGATTAGATCACCCTATCAGAACAGTTAGAGTATATCACCCTGTCTGAAAAGTCAGACTAGATCACCCTGTTAGAACAGTCCAACTAGATCACCCTGTTAGAACAGTCCTACCAGATCACCCTGTTAGAACAGTCCAACTAGAGGAGCCTGTTAGAACAGTCCAACTAGATCACCCTGTTAGAACAGTCAGACTAGAATACCCTGTTAGAAAAGTCCAACTAGATCACCCTGTTAGAACAGTCCAACCAGATCACCCTGTTAGAACAGTCCAACCAGATCACCCTGTTAGAACAGTCAGACTAGATTACCTTGTTAGAAGAGTCCAACTAGATCACATCGTTAAAACAGTCAGACTAGATCACACTGCTAGACTAGATCACACTGTTAAAACAGTCAGACTCAATCACTCTGTTAGATACAATCAAAGTGGAGAGACACTTGAATCATAATCTCATGGTTTTGTCAGTAAAACTCATTACCAGCTATGGAAGTGCTGTTGTTGTTGTGTTACGAGTATCATGCTATTCTATACTTATTTTGTATCGTTTGAGCTTCCACTGAATTCAATTGAATAACAATTTGACTCAAAATAATATTACAGGGAAACCACTAGTCATATGATTGACCAAGGTATAGCATGTATTTTAAAATTCTGCAATTGTTTAACTTTAACAAAACTTCTAAATGTGTGGATGACCTATGCTTATCAATTCAACTGAAAATTCATTACCGATAGTTTCAGTTTAAATGTACGTCACCGTGTCTTTGTCCTCAGTAGGAGGGTCCCTTTGACTAACCTTAATGATGTAGATGTTGTCAGAGTAGAAGAAGACAGCGTCGACGCCACTGGTGACCTCCTTCCAGGCCTTGGTGATGGGGAAAGGGTGTGTGCCGTCACGTTGGGTGTCCAGCCGCATGTAGATCCCACCTGGGCGAGAGAAGGAGAAGGGAAAGGTGGGTAATTCTTTAAGATCTTTAGTTAGATTTCTTTTCTTCTCAATGTCAGCGTTGGTATTGTTCCTATGGAACGGGTTTGTACAGTTTAACAGAAGGCTTTGGTGAAGGATATGTGACACCGTTGAATGAACAGACGGAGCCACGGTCTCAACCGATTTTATGAATAATAAAACACTCAAAGCACGTCAAGCCATCCAAAGTTGTCACTGGTGTGTTGGCCTTACCTGTGAAGGCATACGTTCTGCCAGAATCATCTGATGTAATGGCATCCAGCTTAATTTCGCTGCACTTGTGGGCTTTGTGGTTTGCGCCATGGCCTACCATGAATAATTGCAAATATGTCAAACACCTTTTCTATGACATATGCATTACGTCATTATACAATTAGATAAAAATCATAATCAAATCCTCCAAAAATTTAGAATTAAAATATTTTTATAAATTAGACATTTTTAAATAAATACAAATCTATTATGACAAATCTAGCCTCTGTCAAGTCAACCAGTGAAGACATATCTAACATATCCAAGTTACCAAAGTTGGGGCATCGCATGAAGTAGCGTCTGGCGTCTTTGGGGTACGCCCCCACCACTTCCCCGGAAACAGGGTGGAACCGGGTAAAGTTGTATCCATGGAAACAATAATAGTGTTCCAGCCAACGGAAGGCGGCTTTGCAGTCGGGAAGGTGGGACCATTGTTTCTTTTTGATCGACTTTGTGGTGATGTCATAGTTGTAGATATCACTTCCTGACCAACGAAATAGAAAGTGTCACTAAATGTTTAAGATAGGTAGTGCCCACGGAGAAACCTTGAAAAACAACACCATAACGCCAATGACTCAGTTAGGTTATTTTGTTGGTTTGTCATTATTTATGGGACCTGTCTAAGTCTAAGTTCATACACACTTTCCCATTCAAGTGAATGTGAATGTTAAGGTGTGTCCAAACCTTTGACTGGTACCTGTGTACAAGTATAATTAAACATATTGACCTTTCTGTTCTAAGTGCACATAGTAGCGTTAGAGATCCTACCTTACAGTTCTAAGTACACAGGGTAGCATTCGGGAACCCACCTTACTGTTCTAAGTATACAAGGTTGCATTTAGGGAACCAACCTTACTGTTCTAAGTATACAAGGTAGCATTTAGGGAACCAACCTTACTGTTGTAAGCACACAGGGTGGCATTAGGGAACCTACCTTACTGTTCTAAGTATACAGGGTAGCATTTAGGGAACCGACCTTACTGTTCTAAGTGCACAGGGTGGCATTTAGGGAACCAACCTTACTGTTCTAAGTATACAGGGTAGCATTTAGGGAACCAACCTTACTGTTCTAAGTGCATGTGGTAGCATTAGGTAACCAACCTTACTGTTCTAAGTGCATGTGGTAGCATTAGGGAACCTACCTTACTGTTCTAAGTGCATGTGGTAGCATTAGGGAACCTACCTTTGAAGAAGAGGACCGAGTCGGTCACACACTCTCCCTTGGGGCACTCAACAGCAGCGTCCAGTTGGCTGGGGACTCCAGGGAAGTCCTGCTGGATGTCCTTAGGATAGCCCTCCTCTAGAACGTTGTCATAGTAGATGAACACCTTGTTGTCCTGTTAAGGGGGGGGGGGGGAAAAAGGTGGAATAGGATGTTTAGGAAATACAAAACTTAGTAAAAAAAAAAAAAAGAAAGAAAATACACACAAGCACTGTATAATCATAATGATGCTGATATGCTAATATGTAAATTTCTCCGCTGTGAGACAAATTAAGAAATGCTGATTCTCATGGTTGATAATGATTAGCATGAATGAAATGCAAACTTGTCTTGCTCAGTTCAAATAAAAAGTTAGCAGGCATTTTAGATATAACCTCTTTAAAACTCCTGTCAAAATGTGTCTGTGTGTGTGTGTGTGTGTGTGTGTGTGTGTGTGTGTGTATGTGGGTGTGTGTGTTTCCATGCGTGGTATCCTACCAGGAAGAGGTAGATGTGGTCGTGGTCCTGGGGATTCTCGTTGTTGTGCATGCGGAAGGCAGCGTCTACGTGGGCGTCCAGCTCCTTGAACGACTGATTGGACAGCTGTGCTGGGCCCTGGAAGCCATTCCATAAACGGTCCCCTTAGCAACCGCGAACACAGAGTTATGAGTGAGGATGAAAAGGGATTAGCCTGTATAGCGGTGGACTTCTCGGCAACCGCAAAGTGGATTTGGTAGTTGTTATATAGCGGTTAGGCTGTTAAATTGTAAAGTCCAAGCAGCCTGCACAAGAATGCAAGCGCACGGACAGTAAAGCTAACATGTTTGATGTTTAGAAAGTGTCAAAAAGATCGAAAGCGACTAAGTGGGCTAAAACCTTTAAAGAAGAAAGTGTTTCCTTTCTCGTCTGGTGTGATGGCGTCAAACTCGATACCGTCACAGCGATCCATCTCAGCGCTATAGTGGGCATCGTCACCCGGGGCCCTAGGGTCTGATGAGCCAATCACAATTTAGAAGAGAGGGAATGACTTTTCAAATTAAACCCATCAGCACAAAACAAAATTCTTCTTCAGACCATGTGTATGGACTTGGATCGTCCTTTCAAATGTTTTTTGGGAAAAGCTCACCTGGCAGAACAGGGTGCCTGCAGAAAAAACGAAATGTATTACAAACAGTAAAGATTATTTTGCGCCATCAATTATATTTTTTTTTTGAGGATTCCTATCACATTTATTTGAGTTTACATTATTTCAAAGTGGGCTAAACAAATAAATAGCAACATGTTAAATGGTACATTCGGGAAAATGTGCTCAGTCATATAACAAATACAAGCGACTGTAGGTGAATCAATGACAAGTTCACTGAAGATAACATCGTGGGATAAGTGACTTTGACCAGTGTGTTTACTTGAGTAATTGATCTGTTCTTGCCAACAGGCAAACAATACAAATTAAACAAACCAGTTTTATGTCCTAGATTGTCTGTTACAAAATTTGCAATTTTCTGTATTAAAGATTACAGTTTTTTAGAGACTGTCATAAATAAAACATAGAAAGACGCAGGTGACCTTCATATTGAACTTTTGCGTGCTAATGACTCCCAGCTTAAAAGCCATCGTCACTAGAAGCAGCTTTGATGATACAATGTTACTCACACTGGCCAAGCAGAGGTGAAAACCACAGCCAAGCACAGACACAGAGTCTGGGAAAGCAGCTTCATGGTGGAAAGTCCTCCAGCACAGTCAATGGATCACTGAAGAAGGGTGAGGGGGTAAGGCATTGACCTTCTGTTTTATACCCCATTCCACTGGTGAGTGGGTGGACACAGATGGACGTTTCCAGATGCTCTCTCTCTCTCTGTCTCTCTGTCTCTCTGTCTCTGTCTCTGTCTCTCTCTCTCTCTCTCTCTCTCTCTCTCTCTCTCGCTCTCTGTCTCTCTGTCTCTCCCTCTCTCTCTGTCTCTCCTCATCTCTCTCTCTGTCTCTCTCTCTCTCTCGCTCTCCCCGCCGTCTAGGAGCCCCGTGGCGCTGGGCCACGGCTGCTACTGCCTGGCCCTGCTGCGCTCGGTGCCGGCGGCGGCCTACGTCGTCCTGGTGACGGCGCTGCGGTACCACCTGTTCATCTGGAGCGTCTTCTCTCCCAAGCTGCTGTACGAGGCCATGCACACGCTGCTCGGCGCCGCCCTCTGCCTCTTCTTCACCTCCATGGAGCAGAAGCCCGGCTAGGGTGGGGGGGGTTGGGGGGGGGGGGACCGGGCGACCCCGAGGGGCAGCGGGGGTGGCAGGAGGTGTCCGCGCCGGCACGTCTCTCCCCAAACGTATCGTTGGGGTCGCACAGAACACAGCGTGTCCACAACCAAGCAATAACGGGTTTGTATTGACGAAATATGTGGCTGCAATCAAGTGACATCCCAGCCGAACTGTCAAGAACTTTTTAGCCTTCACCCGACTGTGTAACCGAGGAAACCAGCCAAATGGTGACCTTTCCTGAATATCTGGGAATGTATAATCTGTCAACAATGCTTCGTTTATTTTTAGTGAACATGATTTATCTTTCCTCTCTGAACGTTCACCTCTTTGCACTGTTGTACTTGGTGTGATGAACTTTAACCTTTTTTGTGAAGAAATACATCGCTAAGTTTTTTCTTAATGATGGGCTTGATTGATCAGGGAATAAAAATTGTTTGATTATTTAATGGTGTTCATCTGTTTGAACTAGCGTGAACCTCTTATTGTATGTCTTTATCCTCGGTCCTTCTATATGTACTATTTGATTCCATGTTTTTTCATTGTCACTTAATGATGATGCTGAACTAATTTATTTTTGTTCACTTGGGGGGGAACTATTAGATGTTCACCTTACCTTGGGGGAACTATTAAATGTTCACTTTTCCTTGGGGGAACTATTAGATGTTCAACTTACCTGGGAGAATTACTTAAATGTTCTCCTTCCACTGCTTGTTCCAACTGACACCCCTGTCTGAGTGTTCTTTTAGCATAATGAAATTCATGACATAGAAAGCTGTCCTTTTTTTGTTTTGAAATTCCAGTCCAGTAGATTGTTTCAGTTGGACAGAATGGGGAGGACTGGAAACGTTCCTCGTTCCATGTTTTCCTCCCTCTCCAGGTAAAGCCCATTCCTAGTTCTGTTACCAAGACAACGTCTTCTCCAAGCACTTTCCCTGAGAATTCTTTGTTTGTCTGACCTACTTATTTCCACTGTGAATGAATGGCTTACAGGATAATAAAAGGGCAAAAGGTGATTTAATATTCTACTGATGAAACGTAGGGTGACTTATTCTGTCCTTGTGTTGTACGTGTATACGATGTCGTTATGACTTTTTTAAAGTCCTTCTGATGGATGTGTGAATTAGCCATTGACCAGACGAGGATGGAGCTCGACCCTGATCCTCACATTGCAGATGTGTGGCTGAGCAGAATCCTCACGTGGACCGACGAACTACTCCGCTCCTCCTCCGCCTTGTCCTCCTCAAACCATCTACATTCACACAGACCAAGCAAAGAAAACGTATTCTGCTCAAACTATCTGCTCAATCTCCCAACAGGGCCCAGGTCACGACCGCAAAAAAAACAAAAACTTGTTCTCAGTTAGGCTCACCTGGTTATATAAGGGTTAAAAATTGTATTTACAAAGGTCCAGGCGAAAGCTAAAGCTGGTGATTGTGAAGGAACTATTTCTCATTTTAGAATACAGCGGGGTTTGGGAATTGATCCGTGGGCGAGGTGTCCTCTACTCTCTGTCTCAGAGGGCTAGGTGTCTCCTAATGTCAGTCTACTGTATGTGGTACTGCATGTAGTGACGTATTCAATGCTTTATGTGCTATATAATGAAGGATAATATGCTTATGATGTATAATGTAATGTGCTACTACATATTTGGTGAAGTATGCATTTCAATATACACAGGATAGAATGTTGTTATATCTATTATGTCATATTCCAAGATGAACACTTCAAAAGACAATACTTTAGAATGGACTTGGGTTCCCATGACACCACCACAAGGCTTAACAGTCAGCAATGACGTTTCAATGCCACCCCTCTTTATATATGCTTTCGACACAGCCATATAAGCCAGATTTTTAACGGAGCAATACCCTTACACCCTAATTCCTATTCCTGCCGACTTTCGATGCCAACTATACAGGGATACTTAACCCCCCGGAAAAGAATATGATCTGTTCTCAATCCGTTCCTGCTGGCTTGATAATTGACGCTCTGCTGGAAAGACTTACCTTTTCATAAAAAAAAATCAGCATGATGTTCTTTGCTTTTGTTCCCAAGTAGGATCTGTTAGTTTTCAGCCACAGCCACTGGCTACTTCTTCTGATAAATCTGATATAGCTTTTATGATTTGCCGCACAATTTAGGCTGCTATCCCTAACTCCTTGAGAAGTTTGGTTGTTGATATTCCCACGAATCCACAACTTTCGCTGGGCACACCTTTGGTCTCCGACCTCGCTACTCTGCCTCAGCTGCTAATTTGCCATAGCAGAGTTTCCTTCTTTTGCAAACCCACTCTATTGCTTCCTCCCACAGGGAGTTTTGCCCTTCAAAATAGACACTTCACTGTGTGTTGGACCAAAGGAGTGAGTCTAGTCCAACAGTACTGTACTTTATGTGGTTAAAGTACCATATATATATAAGTACACAGCACTTTATGTAGTACTCTAGTGAAGAGTACTTGATGTGCTACTACTATACAGTAGAATACAGCAGGGTTTATGAATTGATCACAGGGCAAGGTGTTCCCCGCTGTCTGTCTTAGAAGCCGTGGTGTCCCCTAATGTCTGTCTTAAAGGACTAGGTGTCCCCTAATGTCTTTTAGAGGGCAAGTTGTACCCTAATGTCTGTCTCAGAGGGCAAGGTGTCTCCTACGGCGCTTGTCTCATTGTTATGACATTGAATATAGCCAAAGTGGAATGAATCAATCAATAATTAGTATATTCACTTGAGTACTGTTGACCATGAAAATCATAGCATCTGATCAGAATTATACGTTTTAAAACTCTGGGCCCGGAGTGAACGGGCGCTGTGAAACGTCATCTGTAAAGTATCAATCTTCCCGCGCAAAAGTCAGGCTTTCGATTTCATAAGAGGATACTCAGACTGCTGTAAACATGTATTCTCTGATGTTCCTGAAAGTTAGAAGTATTTACTAAACGAGCAGGGTTTTTGGTCATTTTCTTTGACTGAACCCCTGGATCACCCAATTCTCCATCAAGCATACTTAGGCTTATTCAAACTCGTCTTTCAAAACCACCTTTGAAAAACTCTTAGAGATGCCTTGAGGGTATTGACACTATACTCTTTCTGTGTCAGTCGTCTGGCATACCTGCCTCCTCAACTAACTGTTACCTAGCAACCTATTGTCTGGTTGCATGGAAGGGGAAAACTCATCATCTGCACAGTGGTAGCTGTTCTACCAACTCGGTGAACCCCCTGCAGAACCATTTATAATCCTGTCATCCTGACTTTGTTGTTGTTTCGCAAACAGTTTAATTAACGCTGGTTTTCAAAAATGTACATATATTTTTGTCGATTTGGATTTTTGTTTTGCTGGATTTAGATGGGGTACTGTATTTGTCCGTGACCAAATGAACCGGTGGAACAAGGCTAATGGACTGATAGCCAACTCAGACCTAATGAAGCTCTAGTAGTCAGGAAGGCAAAATGGAGCCTCTCCAGATTCCACTGGCAGCTCCACTAAGCCAAATGGATGTGTCTTTAATGAGAAGCTTTTAGTGGCATTGATTTTTCACAAT
>JAVQJS010134208.1:0-10920 GCA_036024795.1 Galaxias rostratus | reverse complement strand
GTGTGTGTGTGTGTGTGTGTGTGTGTGTGTGTGTGTGTGTGTGTGTGTGTGTGTGTGTGTGTGTGTGTGTGTGTGTGTTATCTTTAGCCCTGATGTTCACCGGGCTCTTTGTTTCCTCTTAGAACATGAGCTGGGGATCCCCTGTATTAGATAACCTTACTGAGGCTACCCAAAGACGTTTGGTGTGCTTCGCTGCCGTCTTCGCAGGCCCGAGATATCTGCCATGTCAGACTTGACCATGATGGGCTTTTCATCGACTAACCGTTTTATCTCCCTTGTACACGCGGTGATCGAGCCCACGTGTAAATCTCTCTTCTCCATGTGGTGAAGTGTTCAGGTTCAAAGTCTTTGTTGCCTACCGACTGACTGGCTGGTTGGCTGGCTGACTAGCCAGTTGACTGGATGGCTGGCTGGCCAGATGCCTGACCAAGTGGCTGTCTGGCTGGCTGTCTGTCTGGCTGGCTGGCTGACTGGCTAGCTGCTGCTCTGTGCACTAAGCTGGCACATTTGGGCTGGAGATTTACTGTGTCTGCGTGACCTCAGAGTGATGGAATGTTTGGTGTGCTCGCCCACAGCATGGGCTGCAGGAGAACGGCAGGGGAAGGAGGTTAAGATGGGAGGAGGATGCGCACGGTGAGGAGACTTTTATTGTTACGTCTTTATGAATATTTTATTCAAGTGGAATTTTTGGTCTATTGCTATTCCCTCTCGCCTTTGGCTGGACACCCTTTATTGTGTTGATGCACAACACCTCCTCAGATGTTCTAAGATTGGAATTAAACAGGATCCATTGGTTTTTGTTGCTGCTCTCTCTCTCTCTTTTCTCTGAGGCTGGGATAGTGTAGATGGAGCTCGGTGGAGAAGGAGTAGCTCCATGTAGTAACAGAGATATCACAGAGAGCATGAAAGGGGCCTCCGCATTCCTGTGAGAGGATGAAAGAGGACTCCTGTGGCAGGCATTAAGACACACACACACCTACACAGATACACACACACACACACACACACCCACCTGCATGCACACACACGCTTGCTAATGATTTTGGTAGGCTCTTGCTACTAATAAAGAGTGGTGCAGATTGAACAGATTGACCTATAGGTCTGCCCATGGCATATTAAAGGCAGATCATAAAATGGTGCCAGGGAAACTGAAAGCGTCTGTCTCTCGTAACTTTTCTACCTGCTTGACGTCCTGCATTGCTTACAGAATGCTAACGATAGGATTTCAATTCTATGACACCCTTCTCTGTAACCTTGAGCTACTTCAAGTCTGACTTGATTCGTAGTTTATTCAGAGAAAAAAATTGCTATTGGTTTGCTAACCTCTGCATCAGCATTAGGTCTGGAGAGCTTAGTGTGATTACTCAATATATCATAATCAATTTGTCAGGGAAAAGCAACAGAGAACCTTATAAGCTGCTTTGGATCATACAGGATTCATCCAGCTCCCTTAGTAATTGAATCCCTACTAATTTCTATGGTTGTATTGGCAAATGATGTCTGAAATCCCCTTGTAAACCTTCTTTGGCCTCTCGTTAGCCATTGGCTATTTTTACGTCCAGAAACAAACTCACTCAATTCACATCCTTCTCACCAATATTAGGGATCGCATTCATACACATAAAGGCCCTTGTCTTAAACTCAGTATCGAGCCTACAGCATTTCAAATCGATCTTATTAAGTCGAAACAAATA
This sequence comes from Galaxias rostratus, assembly GCA_036024795.1. NCBI lineage: Eukaryota > Metazoa > Chordata > Actinopteri > Galaxiiformes > Galaxiidae > Galaxias > Galaxias rostratus. The sequence goes on along the minus strand of JAVQJS010134208.1, from coordinate 9,226 downwards.
AATAGAGATACCAAATATTGGTGGACACTGTACATCGAAAGCCTGGTTCAGTTTTGTTTCATAAATATATCTCGGTTAGAGGAAGGTATAACCTGGTTCACTAAGTTCTTGTGTCTCGTGGAGATGACGAGACTGATAGGACCAGCATGTTGTAACTCACACACTGTTTTCCAGCCTAGTCACACCAGCTCCTGAGATTCTTTCAAAGTGAAACGGGTCGAAACTCACTCGCACTTACCAAGTAATCTTAATATGAACGTGCACTCAAACCCACCGTTATCCCAAAAATGTAGAACTATTGTGCTAAAGAGTTCATTTTATTTGCTGACATTTGTTTTGTGTGGTAACACGTGCGTGACACTTTGACATTTGCCATTTTTTCCTCGTCTGTCACTCAGTGTTGTAAGCGCCCGTGAGAGAAGGTGTTGGAGCGGCACTGAGGTTTATCGAATTGAGATTGAGGCTGCCCAGCTGTAAGGGCTTGGTCTTTGGTTCCCATTATGATTCATTTGAGTGCCAGGGTCCTGTCTCCTATTGGATGCAAGCTGGAACTCCTTATTTCAACCTGTCATATCGATATAGATGAAACAGGAAGAGGTGAAGGCACGAGGTGTATGGAGGGGATTCCGTTGTGACAGCCAAGCCAGACAGTACTCCCCTGTCTCCCTCCCTCCCACACACACAGATACGCACGCCCTGGTACACCCGTACAAACGGTTCATCTCCAGGCACGCTGTGCAGGGGGAGCCATTGGGCCCTTTTATTTTGAATAATAACACTTCCATTAAGGAAGTGGTCAGGGCCAGGTCCAAGAACAGCACATGGCCGTGCCACACACTCCTACACACACACACACACACACACACACACACACAGGAACACACACACACACACAGACCATTGATTTCTCCCTGACATGACAGAATGGCTAGACGTGCGCTTCCTCCCCTGCCAACCTTGTGTCAGTCTGTTCCTCCAGCCTTCCTTTGTTAGGTGACTGGGCCAGCGGCCAAACCAATGTCCATTCACATGCTAGCCCTCCACAACACTGGCACTCTACAGCCCCATCCGAGCACAGGGGAAATCCAGCATCATCATTACAGACGGATTTTGAGGGTCCACTTTCATTGGTTGGGATGAAGGGGGTTATGGAGTGCTGATACCCCAAAGTCTTTGTGTATGGAATCCATCAGGGCAGACTGGAGGTTTCAGTCGTACGTTCACAATTCCCATCTCTTTCTCTTTTATTAATGGAGCAGGGTGTTGTCCGAAGTGAGTCCGATGTCGGAGCAATTTGTTGAAATGGCCTATTACTTACAGTATTTTTTCCTAATTTAATTTGTTAACATCAGACACACAGGGGGAGAAGGTCAGAAATGTACAAGGACAACATTTCCATTTTCAATTTGTCCGGGCCTAGTAACTTGTGTGCGACTTTAAAATTACTTTCCAGAAGACAACCTGGATAGATGAGAGTATTTATGACCAGGTTTCACACCAGGTTTCACACAGCTCTTGTCTTTGTCTGTGCTGAAGGTCAAGTACAGCACACAGTCATATATTGTTTATGGTTATTGTTCTGAATCCTTTCCACACAGTATGTACCGGAAGCTGTAAAAGTGGCTTTTCTATCACCAAACAATCCAACGGTCACAATTCCAGGAATTCTATATTAGTTGTTGACATCAACTTTGGTATTTGATGTGGGTGCAGCCTGATACTGTATAAGAACTGCCATGTAATGCTATCATCCTCCACATGCATGTAGTCTGTCAGTAACAGGCAGGGTGCTGCATTGGTACTGGGAAATGGGTGGAGGTGAACAGGGTTGCATTCCTTTTTGTTTCACTCACAGTGAAGACACTTTCTGTTGCAATTACTGCTGGGACAGCAGAGGTCAAACGTGATTGGCCAAACGGGGATAAAGCGTGTAGCAGTCAGACTCAGCGATTGGCTGAGAAGAGGTGAATGTGATGACTTTGCAGTGCCGTGATTTGCTGAGACACACACCCTCGGTGAAAAGCCGGCTCTAGGTGAAGGAAGGGGGGAGGCAGGAGGCGGGGAGGAAGGGAGGAGCCTCTTACCGTTCAGATTCCTGGACACAGAGAGAGTGTGTGTGTGTATCCGAGAGTGGTGCATTTGAGGGACCAAAACAGAGCAGCCTCGTATTTCTACTGACGTGCAGTGACAGAGAGACACGAAATCCATAGAAAAGCTTAAAAGAGTGACCAATACGTTGAACCTGTAAGTAGACACGCTACCAACCAGTACTCATACCCTGAGGAAGAAGAGAGTGAGAGACAGCCGGTGCAGACACAGAACAACAAACCATCGCCAAGATCTTCTTCATTTCCATCTTCATTTCCATCTTCATCACAGAGGAGATCAGAGCAGCGCCTCCATGGACGGCTACAGGTCCATTCAGAACGAGATCACTTCACTCAAAGGTACACCCCCAGCCCTGCATTGATTGAAGCCAGAGGAATGGACAGGGAGGTGACTCTTAGACGCCCGTGTCATTGTGTTTGGCCAGGGACAGTGGCAGATGATACAGGGCACACAGAACCATAGACTGCAGGCAGAGAGGGGAGTTTGCAGAGAGGGGAGCCTTGTGTGTGTTATTGCTCTCTGCAGGGGAGCTAGCTGGGGAGGGGTGTCCGGCAGGGGTATTGTTTGCAGAGCGGAGGCGGAAGTTTGGCCACCACAATGTTGAAAATGTCCCTAGGTCAGTCGCTCTAACCCCTGTGACTATTGTGCGCTCACGCCTGTCTTTGTGTATCCGTGTGTTTAACCCAAAAAACTATACAGGGAGGGCAGCAGATAAGGAGGGTTGGGTGAAGAACAGCGTCACTTTGGCTGTTTTGGTCTATTTCTGTCAGCCATGTTTTTGGATGCGACCCAGTGTCACGGATGCTTGCGCTGGCACAGGTGTCATAGTGGGTGTGGTCACGTGCCACTGACACTGTAACCTCACATTTCCCATTCAAATCTACGCACTGCACAGCGACGTGGCCCGTGTATAATTAGCACCCCGAGTGACTGTGCAGTATGAGTATGAATACACACAAATCACCGTCGAGGAAAGTTTAGAAATCACACTGTTTTAGGAATTTTAGCCTCTTCTTTGGAGCTAGTGATGGTTTTCAGTGCATATTAACACTGTTAAGCGTCGACACATAAAGACACATGGGGTTAGGGTTAGGTGAACACTGGCCTTTTGCTGTGCACCTTTACTAGATGTATGATTTAACCACCCGGGTGTGTGACCACGCCTTTAAAGGCAGCTCATAGCGATGGTGACAACAACGATGGTGTGGAGAATCATGATGATCTTTTTCATCACCTTAAGAGTCATCCACTGTAATTTACAGAGGTCTGGACAGGTTAATAGTTCTATAAGCTACCTGATCAGACCTAAAGACAGACGATGGTGCAATGGTGATGTGATAACTGCTTCTCCTAGACACACACACACACACACACACACACACACACACACACACACTCTCTCTTTCACACACAGGCTCTCTCTTTCTGTCTGACTAAGCACTTAAAGCTGACCCCGAGTTCATTGCGAGTCCAGGATCAATCTAACCTGTCCATTAACAGAAATCTCTGCCACGCGGCTACTACTCTCCAAGGCAACGTGCGAGGGTTAGCAGCAGCACACTAATAGGACCACAGTTATTAGATCTCAACGGCGTGCTACATTGAGCCCTTTGTGAGAGATCAAAAGTACCAGCTTGTCATAGATGCCCATCCATCAGCTATAGGAATCTGTAGTACCATGACGTGAGGAACAGTGGAGCGTCGTTTTCTCCCTCCCCATTATGTATACTGCAAGAGAATGCAGTATTTATCAGGAAGAAGCCTAATAATCTAAACAGTGCTTTATTTGCTTACTCTGACATGTCAATGAAAAGCCTAAGAGATATGTGACCTAACAGAGCGTTTACGGTGTATTGGATCACTGTGAAGATTTGCAATGCATTTAGAACCACATCTATTGCAAGCTTCTGAAGGGAGAGATAATGGGGTGGGCCAGGAGTTGAGGGATGAGCGTGTGATTCATGTGATCAGATGCGGTTACCAGGCAGCAGAGGAGTGAAGGTCGTCAGATATTCCTGGTCCTCTCCGATGTCCGCCTCTCTCGGCCAGAGATCGATTTCGGTCCGAGCCACACTTCCTGACCAAGATCTACGGCCGTGTAAAAAAATTCCCCCTAGAGGCCTTGCAGTATTTGGTTGTGTGACGGACGGCCATCGAGGCCTACTGTACCGGGATGTGTCCAACGGAGGCCCTGTGTGATCGATCGACCCATAAAGTGACTGATCCACTATGTTATATGACTTACAGCTCTTTTGGAACTGGCCATCACGAGGGAGGAGTCCTCTGCGTTTGATCAGTGGACGCCGCTGATTCACCGGGATCCTCTTTGTTGATGCTGATGATATACACTCATGTAGCGATCGCTCGGCGGAATGGCAGTGGAGCATTTCGTTCGGCATTTTCACAAGTCGAGAAAGTCAAACACTGTTCAAAGGGAAAACTGGGAACGTTATATACTCTACGATGGTATATAATAACATACTGGGTATGTTAGAAATAGCACATCGGATTTGTTAGAGATAGCACAGTTATAATAGTGGAGCTAGAATGTGAGAGATAGCACATTTATTGTAGAACAGTGGGTATGTCAGAGATGTACAACATTCTCTTCTGCTGCATTCATCTGCTGTTTGAGGTGAAATCACAGAGGATGGAGAAGGCTATGTGGCATGGCTATGATTTAAGCCCTCTTATCTCAGTCCATTAAGCTACTGCAATGCAGCTAAGAAGGAAGAGGGGTGGGGAAGGCACGCACACGCGTGTAATACACACACACACACACACACACACACACTGACTCAGACCCACATACACACACCGCTCATGTGTGATATATTATACTAGAGGACAAGGGATGTCCACGAAAAACCCTTCAAAACGCCTAACCGGAAATGACAGTGACTGCTTTATTTGACGTGCACATCCTGCCGTCTCTGCCTCTCCCTTCCCTATTAAAAGAGGCTGTTTGCCTCACACTTAAATGCAATTCTAATTTCAGGGCTTATTAAGATTTCCGTTTTCTTTTCTCTGAGTACATTTGAAGAAAGTAAACATTTTTTTGATTTAGCTGCGACTGAACTAAGCATCCTTCCCACCCGCAGGCAAACCTCCATTTTTGATTTAATTGGGACATTCTCTAAAGAGCATTAGTGAATGGACCCACTTTTCCCCATCCTGTGTTAAGCTATCTTTTAAACTGCCTACAGCTAGCACTCGTACTTGGACTGAACCACAAACACACACACACACACACACACAAACGCACACACACACAGTGACGCATACTGGAGTTCTAAGCGAGGGAATCTCGGTCTATGAGTGTTTTTCAAGAGAATGCTAAAGCCGACCTCTGCCTGTCTTTTCTGCCCTCATTACCTTTTTAACAAGCCTGCCATTCACACAGAGTACCTGACCAACTGCAGCCAAGTAGACCAACCGTTTCCTTCTAAATCCCTCTCCTACTTTTCCTCATTTCCTCCTGCGGTCTAACCCTGCTTAGCTTGCGAGTTTCCTGGATAGGAAGACCATGTACTCTCTTTGTACCCCCTTATGTAAACTGACACACACAACTTATATTACAGAGTAGGTTGTGCCATAGCTTGAGGCTTTTGTTTACCTCTGAACCAGAGGCGTCTATACCTCTGTAATGGCTGGATTAGATGTCTGTTTGACCTCAGATGACTGGCACCTCCTCTCCTATATAGCACACTGCTCCCAGCAGCCTCCATAGACGGAGTCGTAGCAGCACTGGCCTCGGGCCTCCTTCAGGTCCCTGCTCATTGTGTGGTGTGTTTGGACTGGGATTTACTGGTCCGTGGTCAGGGCCATTCCAGGCATGCCAAGCAGGGGGGCATCACATAGCTCTGTCTGCTCTGCTTGTCCTAGTTTTCTAAGGATTATTGGGGCAAAGATGGTGCACGGTAAACCCTTCATTCCTTTAAATCTTTCTATATGGTGGATTTTATAACAGTTAAAATAATAATAAAGAGACAGTGCTCTCTATTTGCAACTTGTTACAGACGTTACCGCAGCGATGTGAAAGGTTACATGGGCAAAGCACACCTTAGGGCCTAAGGGGACAAAAAGAAATAGCTGTACTGGCTGGCTTTGTTCATAACGGGCCTCTCCCTGTATGATGGATGGGTCTGTCGTGGCTTCATCACCAGGGTGTGCCCGTGCGATTTGCATGCGGTGCCAATAACACCCCGGCCGGTCAAATTATCACCGGCCTGCTGATTACAAAGCCCCCGGGACGGCCATCCGTCTCGGCTCGCCCCCCCCCCCGTCCAGACGCTAACACAGGACCTCCACAGCACTCCCACCACACGGTCTCCACCAGGTAGACCGATAGAGATGCCCTCTCTGGAGAAGAGGAACGGGAGGAAGCTCAGTTTGACCACCGGGCGAGTATCCCGCGCGTTTGTGTCGCACCCACGGTCCCCTCACAACGGTATGACCGTGCCTGCACGTGTGTGTTTGTGTGTGTGTGCGCAGGTGCGTGTGTGTGTGTGTGCTTTGTGACGTAAGTGCGTGCGAAGCGAAGCCCGTCTGTGCCCATACCTGCGAGACTGCCAGCGACAGCGCTGTGTCACTTTTCCAGCCGGTCATCTGTAGCCCGCCCCCCCCCCCCCCTCCACACTTTCACCTGGCTTTATAGGCTCACACCGAAGTGTTAGGAGGAGATCTTCCCAGCCTGGCTCCCTCGCTGACGTCCTAGCTCTGTCGCAACGCGAGGGTGGTATGGTCCCTGTGTGTGTCCTCATTCTCTGGGCGGACAGGCCTCCGAGTTCAGCTTGGTCCAAAGTGACTACACTCACATCATCTGGCTTCAATGTTTTGTTTTTGTCGGCCAGCCCCTCTGTTTTTAAGGTCTGTGCAGTCTATACGGTTTTGCAACCGGTGTTCTAATTCCTTTCTTGTGATAATATTTTGGGATCAGGCAGCTAGACATCGTTACAATGTTGTCACGTTCGTCCGTTCCATTTTGCCCTACAGGCATGAAAGTGCTTTTAGGTTAGGACCCAGGGGATCTGTTTTACAGCTAGAGGCTGTAGCTTGAAGATTTCAGGAATGGGAACGACAAAGACAGGAAGGAAAAGGCTGCATACTGTTTGTTTTTTCATTTGAAGACTCAGGAAATTGAATTTGTTTGTACAGAATTTGTTGATATTAGATCAAAGGCCAGTTATGCTACCCCGTTACAGACTACCATTTAGAACTGTGCTTTTATATGGGTTTGATTGTGTGTGTGTTTGTGTCATGTGTGGTTGCGAGTGTGCATGTGTGTGCAGTTGTTTTGAAAATTTGTGAAACATGTGCATGTAAGAAAATCAGAACAAAAACTATTTCCTTACTAGGAAACGTACCAATGTTGATTGTTTTTTATTCATGAAGGTTAAAGTAACATTGACAAATAAAACAAAATAGAGTGTGTGTGTGTGTGTGTGTGTGTATATTGTCCAATCAGCATCTCATTAATCCGCCCTTCTAAGGACACTGTGTTTGGTTTTCCCATGATTCACCGATGGCAGCGTTACAGCACGGCGCCGGTAAGCCCAAATGCTCGTGTGGTGACTAAAAATTACTCAGGATCCCACCGACCTGCTATCCGCTAAACCACTCTGCTGTCAAAGGCGGCAGTCCAACTCACTGACCTATCACAATGAACTAGAAAGCCTGCTTCTGTTTTATCTGATCTGTGAGTCACTCTACCAGAGACCATAACAGTGGTCCAGGAGGACTTCGTCGGATTGTCCTTACACAGTGATCTGCCCAGTCCAATGGAGGAAAGGTCTATTGGTGAAACAATGGCTGTGTTTGGTTGCACATCCATCCTCTCCCGCACATTGTTGACCGTTGCTCCATTTAGTCGTGGATCCCTCTTTATCTCCCGTCCGCTCCTCCGTGGGTTTTCCCTGTTTAGTCATATGGGATACCCATCTTGGATATTGGCCAGAAAGGGACCCTTCGTTGTGAAGTTGTGTATTTTATGGAATACCAGGATAACAATGACTGCATGTGTAACAACTGATTATTGTTGTCCTCCGTATTGACTGTACGTTGAAAATGAAATATTTATACATTTTTTATAATTGTTTTTATTTTTTTTCAATTTTATTTATTTTACTTTGTCAAGGATTTTACAACTGCGTCTTGTTGTGCACAGCAGTATACTTTTCCTACGTAGAACTTGGCAGGACATGAGTCCTGCGTTCGACAGCTTATCACCAAATGGGAGGTTAGCCTCGCATTCTTGTGGTTTGAAAGCTATTTCCATAAACAATTTAACTGGGGTCTTGCATAACGCAGGACACACCGGTGGCATGGGTATCCCTGGGAGGAAATGCATCAGAGATGTAATCCCCTCACTGTGGCCAGCTCTATTCAGAGATAGTGGGGCCCTGGGGAGAGGCAGTAAAGGAGATAGGAATGTTCCTTTACAGCTTCACAGCGTCCCTCTGGTGGCTAGTGACAGGATGGGTTCAGTATGTGGGTTGACCTGCAGGGCGGGTCTATGTGTGTCAATGTGTGTGTGTGTGTGTTTGTGTGGGAGAGGGTATGTGGGAGGGATGTTCCCATGGAGCGTGACTTATAGCACACAATCCCCCCAAAAAGTTTTTGTTTGTTGGAGAATATAGCGGTGATCTGCTGAATCTGACCTTTCCCTTGAAGAAGCAGTAACTCCAGGATAAGGGAAGAAGTGGTGATTACATGAAAACGCCAGCGAAATAGTTAGGATCACGTTCCATTGTGCTTTTATCGCTTGACTCTGACACTTGACTCTGAACTGTAACTTTGCCTTTCCTGGTCAATGTTTACCTGTTCCAAGACGTGTTGCACATTCCAGCTGTATGGGATTACATCAGGCCACGAAGGAATGATTAACCGAATGTGTACACACCACGTTGTGCGGTCTGCTCAATGCACACGCAAATCATGTAGACTTGCGATGCCACAATCGGGGCTTGCTACGATCATGACATTGTAGTGAACGGTTCATTCTCACGGCATACAATTACGATTAACAATTCAACTGTCTTTGTGTTCAGTTGAACTTTCTGTTGGAGTATATGCCCAATATTTGTGGAATATATATATATATATATATATATATATA
>JAVQJS010134190.1:0-22992 GCA_036024795.1 Galaxias rostratus | reverse complement strand
TGTGTGTGTGTGTGTGTGTGTGTGTGTGTGTGTGTGTGTGTGTGTGTGTGTGTGTGTGTGTGTGTGTGTGTGTGTGTGTGTGTGTGTGTGTGTGAGGGAGGGAATTGTTACAACAATTCACCATTTTTAAGCAAAGATGTCACTTTCCCAGTTGCTATGGCTCCCACAGCTAAAGTTAATGATATCAAAAAATTCGGAGAAAATTGAAAGACGAGTCCCGTTTTCCCGCTGAAGGCTGCAAGGAGCACACAGTGCAGCATGCACTGGAGCCAATCGATACTAAGAGTATTCCAGTCCCACCTCTACTCTAGTCCTACGTTCAAATTGTGAAATTCAATCTGTATCAGAACAGATTGGGTATTTTGATTGTTGCTGAAGAGAGACGGCGCGGAGACGCAGTCACAACGTAAGACTCCAAAATAATCGTCTGAGGAAAAACAACGGAAAGCATTATGATGCTATTTGGCTTTCTGCCAACGCTCCAAACACAGTGTAGACCTACACCTGATCGTGTTCCGAGCCTTACAGTGTCTTCCTCCGAGCCAAACTCTCTTTTCTGGTCGGTCTGACTGAATATTCCTCCCCCTCCATTCCAGCAAAACCAATCAGGGATTTGAGAGCCTCACACCCAATCAATTACCTAGCGAATCAAGTGCAGACCTCTTTGAGGGGGAATCATTTGTTAAATCACAGCCGATGGCTGAGGGCAGGTACCTGGTGTCAAAGGTTCAATCCACCTGGAAATCTCCTTGCCCGGGGTAGCTTCTCCCGGCACTGCCCCCTTCCAACCTATTAATAGAAAGCCATTGTGAGCTCCAGGATTTCAGACGGACCTGCCGGTCCCTCAAGATAGAGGGAGCTTTACTGCCCTAGCCCCTGGAATTTAGATAATCCCAAGTCCATGTGTCCTGCGATTATACTTCAGGAGTGGGTATAGCGGTTTAGAAATGTTGCAGTCGACATTAGGAATTGTTGTGCTTTTTTTACTTCAAATATACACAATTTCAATCATGTCACATCAGTAGAAGTGGATCCTATATTCAGTATTAAAAGTTCTACTGAGTAGTAGGTTGTCCTTAAGTAATACATATGTACTTCTCAAAACTTGTTTCCAACAAAACAAAAAAATGAAAAAGAAGATAAAACTGTCCTCGAAGTTTATGAATCCTTAATCTAGTATTAATAGTGGAGGACATTAATCATAAAATTGCTGAAGATTCATGGCTGTGCTCCTATAAAAAAAAAGCTGTTTCTTTTAATGATTTTATTCATGGGCAAAGTATTATTCAATGCCTTGATGATTCAGTTATATCCCAGCCTCTTACTTTTCCTCCCCACCATTATAAATCAGTGCAATACAGCAAGATGAGACAAGTGCTGGGCCTCGGTTCTCTGCAGTGTTTGATATGCATTCTTCAGCATTGGCGCCTCAGATCATCACAACCGAATTGCCTCCTCAACCGACAGAACAAAGACCGGCAAAATTAGGAATGAAAAGAAGATTGACAAAGACACCTAGGAACGAGCTGACCAACTGCTCATCATTTCACGTTGGTTTCTTAGGTGCTCAGCTGCTTGGCTGTTTCTTAGAAGCGTGCTGTCTAACATTTTGCTTTTATGAAGACTATGACAATCAATTCAATCTTGGTTTGTGTGTGTGTGTGTGTGTGTGTGTGTGTGTGTGTGTGTGTGTGTGTGTGTGCGGGCGAGGTTTTCAATGTATTCCACAACACATAAAGTAAATATTTTTCAAAACATGTGGAAAATAATTTTCACTAACATGCTATGGGGCACCTCTACCATCTCTTTATCTCTATATGTCTACGCATCTATGATTAAGCACATATGGCATATATTATATATTATAATATGTGAAGATTGATATTGAGTTGCAACAGTTTCAGTCCTTCTTTATGAGGCCTTTCACAAAGGTCGTCTTTAGGGACTAAAAGAAAAATAGTTCTTGACCTTATCAACCATTGGCTGATGGCAACTGGAGAGTTGTGCTCAACTGACAAAAGATCATGGACTTCAATTTGCAGTTTTCTCTTTTGTCTTAGCTGCATCAAAGAAATTAATTAGAATAGGTGTGATGTTGAAGTTACATTTTAAACATTCATTTGGTTATCAATCACAGGTTTGACCATAAACTTGAATTGCAGGGAGCTCCTAGGAAGACAACGGGGTTGCAGCTTAAAAAACCGGTTGAACGGGATGACCTGCCAACCCACACTAAGATCCACCCACACTATTGACCTGTCAAGGTCACCCGTGAATATTGACAGAGATCTTCTCTTGAATATGATTTGGTCTTCGATGTTCTCCCAATGGTGCGATGCATTATATTCATGATAAAAGAGAATGGTTTCAGTATAAAATAACTATTCAAATTTCTATTAATTGGTTATACTACACATAGCTAATAGAGGCAATGCATTTATAAAGTAATTGTCCTAAGGCGCCTGTTTGTGTTACCGTGAATAAAAGTGTAGTCCTATGCAGATTTACAGAGGCAGAATAATACAATTCAAACCGGCTACGCAGTCCATCGTAACAGAGACAAATCAAGATTTCTTTAAATGCAAAATACGGTGTAAATTCTTAATCACAATTCTTCTCGCCCATATTGTCGCTGGCAAAACAACCTAACGAAAATGCGTAAAAATCAGTTTGGTTAGTGTGCAAAATCAAATGATTAATATACACAACACATACACATGGCACGTTTAGTCAAAGAAAAGTATGGCAATAATAATCAATACCTCCCCTCCGAGTTGTTGAAACCCACCCGGCATGACTTGGAAACGCAAGAATGGAATATCAGTCCGTGACAGTCGTTTCGCCTTCCCCTGCGCTGTGCCAAACGAAGAGGACTTGAAAGCCAACCACAATTCCCACCAAACTCGGAATCCTCAAGTCAAAATGTGTAGAATCCACGTAATTAAAGAACTGTTTAAGTTATTGCGCGTCTTTTACATGGCGTTCTCTCCTTTCTCTCTCACACAAAATCTCGTCCTCTCTACCCCCTTTCAAAGTTAATAGTGCGTTCGTTCGGCTAGTTTAGAACGACTCGCACCTAACGCTCCGGAGTGAAGGACAGAGTGAGGAGAGATATGGAGACGCAACAGTTCCAGTCCTTCTCTTGAAGGCCTGTCACAGAGGTCGTCTTTAGGGACTGAAGGAAAGAGATAGTTCTTGACCTTAGCAACCATTGGCTGATGGCAACAGGAGAGTTGTGCTCCTTACACAAAAGACCATGTACTCCAAATACAATAAGCAGTTTTCTCTTTTTGCAGGTTAAAAAACGGTTGAACGGGATGACCTGCCAACCCACACTAATACATTTTTCTCTCTCTTTGCTGCATCAAAAAATATTGCTATATGTGTAATCGTGAAGTAAAATTTTAGAATAATAACGAACTGTCTTGCATTAACCATCGACTAATCATTATTGGTAATCTTGATTATATCTTGAGTCACAAGTGCAGTTGAAACTGTTGCTAATTCACTGACCTCAGCGAACCTAACCTGCATACAAGTTTATCGAAACAGAACTTCCAACCCTTTATAATTAATATAGAGCCATTGGAATATGATATGTTGAAAAAGGCATTTTGTTCACATCTCATTGATACGAACAGTAAAAATTATTCACACAGTCAGAAATTATTTTTTAAATATTAGCGCAAGGGTTAGCGTCAAGAGTGTCAACAAGTTGAGTATAATGAAAGTGTTCACATGATGTAAGGCACTAGTAGCCGTTTGGCTTGTCTTAAGACTGCACGAAGTCCCAGGGCTCCATTCAAGCAGTTCTGCAGGCAATACCTTAGCTCTACTAACCAGGCTGTGTGAAAGGGTAAAGCATGGAAGCTGCCACATGTCCAAGGCTGTTGCTCTGCAACTGCAAGCAACTTGGCTTTTGTCGTAACCTAAGAAATCCCAACCAGTGCCCACCACAACAACCTTCGATCTGGGTTTCATGATTCATCACTTCTAGACTGCTACATGGGAGCCTGGCTGCCATTGTGTGTCGGTTCAATGGCCATAAATCTTACCGCTATTTTTGAACACATGCCAAAGGGGTCACAACACCCTTGCAATGTACCAATAGCTCCTCTCTCTGTCATAGAATATTACAAGGATATATGCAACAAAAAAAGGTATCTAACCTAGGCCCTAAGTTAAAAGCATGTTGATCAGGTTGCTTGTGTATGGTTGACAGTGTACATTGGGGACACTAAGCAGGTGTGTCAATAAGGCGGGGATTACGGGGGAGTGGCGTGGGAGGATGTCATGAGGTGGGCAAAGAGGGGCCTGTCACACAACGTAATGGAAAACATTTCTGTTGCACATCTCTCAATCAAAATCCACACCCCTCAGCATATCGGACACACCCCCATCTCACGCCACCATCTCTATACCTCCCTCTGACCCTGTGGAGTCGCTACCCCACCCCCCACACACACCCACGCTCTCTTTTTAAATCCCCCCATTTTCTGATTTGACTTGCAAGGGTTGAGAGAGGGGAGCGGGAACCCGATACCTTACGCCAGAGCCTAGGCCCCTGGGCAAGTCATGTACTTGGCCCATTCCAAATAGAGAGAAACTCTACATCAATAGAACAGTGGCCTGCAGGATCCTAGGGGTGGGTAGTGAGGGGGGCGAGGGGGGTGAGGGGCGGGGGGTGTCCAATGACCCACATCCACGGGCAAACGTTTAATAAAGTAGGTGTTATATGTAAAATTCATAGGAAGGCCTTGAAAATAAGGAAAAACAAAATGATAAAGAAGAATGGGGAAAATACAATGTCAAAAATGGTCTGCTTATAGACACAGATGCAGTCAGGCACCCAATGACCAACAACCACAAATATTGAATTTCAAATGCCACTTCTGTTGTCCCAGACCTTTGAATGCCAAACGGATTATCGGTAACTGTTTCGGTAACCATATTGGTGACTGTATTCAGGTCACACACACATACACACACACCTACACACAATGTGACAGTGCTTTTACCCATAGTGAGTGTATTGACTTGTAATGTTCAAACGTATAGTATATGTCCACTAAAGTAAGGTCACAAATTAGACACTAAAACTGGATCAAGTTAAAACCATGACTGAAGAAACTTAACATACAGTGCACAGCATGGCTTAATCATTCCAATAATTGTATTTAGTAGATGGAGATGTGTTAGTAGATGTGACATGAGATACGTATAAAATACGTACGGTTTTGGTAACCTGTATGGGCCTGTCCTGTATAGACCTCTCTTCAAAGACCTTACTGAAACCATTCATAGAGTCCCAACGGTCTAATTGCTTAGAATCAGGTTGAAGCAAAGGGGATCTATTGGCATTAAATTTGCATACAAAATATGCGTGTTTGTGAGTAATGTGCATGTAGACATGCCTTGGCATCGTGCAAAAATATGTGTGTACAAGTGAACATGTCCATGTGTAGTGTGCCATGTTACCGAAATGGCCCCAAAACATGTTCAGAAGGGATTTTGAAACACCTGAAAAGGGGGATATACATTTCCCCATCTATATTATCACATAGTATAATCAGGTAATGAATTGTTATGGTATGGTATTTGTCAAATAAAGTTTCACAAATTGGGAGAAGGAGCTGCATTGCTCGACCTCATGCTCTAGGGGTCAATGGAGATGGGAGAGCTAAAGTTATCCTCACAAGTGACTGTTAAGTGAGCTGTAGAATGTTAGTGAATTAGTGAGTTAGGGAGTTTATTGTTTCGGCCTCATTCCCCCAAAGTGTACAAACAAACACGTTTGCTTTAACTGAGAATGGTAGTGTGTGAATTACAGCTATGCAGTGCATCCAGAAAGTATTCATACCCCTTCGTTTTATTTTTACAGCCGACTTCCAAAATGGATAAAGTAAAAAAGAAATCTCAATATTTCACATACCATACCGAAGTAAAAAGTTTTTTTAGAATTTTTAAAAATTGCATCAAACATAAAAACATAAAATATCACATGTACATAAGTAATCGCACCCTTTGCTGTGACACACAGAACTGAGCTCTGGTGCATTCCGTTTCCAATGATCATCCTTGAGATGTTTCTACAACTTTATTCAAGTCCACTTGTGGTAAATTCAATTGACTAGACATGGTATGGAAAAGCAACACCTGTTTATAAAAGTTCCCAGAGTTGTCAGGGCATGTAAATGCACAAACAAGTTATGAAGTCAAAGAAATTGTCTGTAGAGACAGGATTGTATTAAGGCACATATCTGGGGAAGGGTACAAAAATAGTTCTGCTGAATTAAAGGTCCCAACAAGCACAGTGGTTTCCATCATTCACAAATGGAAGAAGTTTGTAAATACCAAGGCAAGAGCTGGTTGCCTGGCCAAACTGGGCAATCCGGGTCGAAGGGTAATGGTCAGGAAAGTGAAGAAGACCACGATGGTCACTCTGACAGAGCTATGGTGTTCCTTTATGGAGATGGGCGAACCGTCCAGAAGGACAACCATAACTGCAGCACTCCACCAATCAGGCCTGTGTGGTAGAGTGTCCAGACTGTAGTCACTCCTCAGGAATGTACTGAGAAATCCTTAATGAAAACCTGCTCAAGACCTCAGACTGAGACCTCAAAGTAAAACCTTCCAACAGGACAACAACCCTAAGCACACAGCCAAGATAACAAAGGAGTGGCATTGGGACCAGTCTGTGAACGTGCGAGTGGCCCAGCCAGAGCTTAGACTTGAACTCAATTGAACATCTGAAAATGACTGCACCGATTCTCCCCATCCAACCTGATGGAGCTTAAGATTATTTGCAAAGAAGAATGGGAGAAGGTGCCCCAAAATAGGTGTACCAAGCTTGTACCTTCAACAAGTACCTTCAAAGTATTGAGTAAATAGTGTGAATCTTATGTACATGTGATATATATATATATATATATATTGTATATATATATATATTTTAATACATTTGCAAAACAAAATACTTTTTCACTTTGCCATCATGTAGTACTGTGTGTAGAATGTTGAGATTGTTTTTATTTTTCGTTTAATACATTTTAGAATTAGGCTGTGACATAATAAAATGTGGAAAAAGTGAAGGGGGTATGAATACTTTCCGGATACACTGTAGGCTACACTAGGGGTACGCTACATGGTCAATGCTTGAAAATGTTTCCGTGTGACATTGTGTAGAATTAAGTTGGAGTGGGCAATATAGCGAATATTGGTTGCTCTATGTATTGCAGCACCATTTTTATAATACAAGGGATGTAGTGAATGATTATATTGCAAACATTTAAGTTAATTTGTCACATAATTTTTTAAATAAAATTTTTCAATTTTTACATGCATGTTTAAAATGGCTCCAAATAGAAACCGCAAATGAATATGAACAAAAATGTTTTAATGCAGGTGTTCATTGCAGATTCTTAGTAAGTGCTTTATAAAATATCGCAATATATAGGTATTATATATCGCCCACCCAAGTATGTCCAAATTCTGAGGGATTGTATAGCCTAAGAGGGGGGATGGTCAGACCAAGGCTAGTAATGTTTCACATTATCACAATGTGAACATTGTTGAAATGATGATTCCCAGCCAAAGTAAACCCAAACAAGTATGTTATCCATATTTGTTTGACTCTGGTCGAAAGGTTACAGCGGTTGGCAACACATTGGACATCTATCTGTCGGAGTATTTAGCGATGTTACTCTTCGCGCGGATCCATTTAAAAACAAACGTAGGTCTTGCTCGGTCTTTGATTGGACAGCGCCATTGAACTCTGTAGAACCCCTCCCCCTAACCTCATTCAGGAAATCCCCACAAACACAACGTGCCTTTTCCTCAAAATATTTTGGATTTTCAAGACCACATACTTCACACCAACAAACTTAACTTCTGTCCCGTGAACTAGATCTTCAACTTCTAGTATCAGCTTGCCAAGTCCTTGACGAGGTACCGGATAAATAATCTCTTCTGTAACTGCCAATCCGACAACAAATCACTTTTTAATTTCTATAAAGAAAAGTTGTTTTTTTTTCAGACGTCGATCGACACTTGACTTGTTAGCTTCCTTAGCAGCTAATTGAGCTAAGTTAGCAGCTTAGCAGCTAAATTGACCGCTCTGTCTATCACAACAACAAAAACAAAGTTAAATGTCTTACAACATTTTGTGAATCTACGCATTTACCTTTGTTTTTGGCCTTTGGTTAGCTGTCCTTAGCTCTCGATAAACTTGTGCAAACTTGATTTTCATTCATTTGAGTCGCGTGAAATTAAGCGAGACAGAAGGCCAATATATGTTTGTAGCAATGCAGCTAGCTCCAGCTAGTCCAGGCAGTGTTGCATTGAAAAACAGGCCTGCCCGTCAAAAGCCTTGAAAGTGTGAATGTTAAAGTTGTAATTACCCCATTCAGGCTTTTTTAGTCTTATACGTAAAATGTAGACATGGGACACCTAAAGTTGTTGAAGTAACCTCAATCATTGTTGCCACCAAAATGCCGAGGGGGGTTCTTGCAATGGGAAAGGACTGGAAAATACATAAGTGATCCCGAGAGAAATTGTATGTTTGTGCATTTAGCATTTAATTTTTTTATTGCATAAATTATCCTGGGTTCGATCGAACTCCATGGGTTCGATGAGTCAGTGTCAGTGATCGACGGAGGTCAGGACAAACCGTGTGCGTGTTCGTTTCGTGCGAAGGGTTTGATGAATGCGGGTAGGGATCTTGCGGGGTTCAGTACCTCCAACAAGGTTAAGAACCACTTAAGGCCACCGCCATCCACTTGTAGGTATCCATATTATCAAAACCTATGTGGGTAAGCTATTCTATAAGAATATTAAGGAGGGAGTAAAGTCCATCCATCCATCAGCAGTACCGCTCATCCTATGCAGGGTCGTCAACTTCAGAAAATGACTGAATGTATGGAACATACATTACCTTGTTTAGCTTTCATTCATATCTCTCAACGAGCAAATTTAGATTAGCTAATGAGTATGCCTAACACATATTCTTATTCTGTCCTAATAATAGATTCAAGTATTATTAATATTATTATTGCAGACAGTTTGTCAACTGTAGAGGTTTAAGTTGCTGCTTAATTGCTATTTCCTTCTGTCCGAATCATTTTATCAAGTATTTTGTAGCGAGCTGGTATAAATCTAAGGAGGCGGATTTTTTTGGCTGACACAGTGTTATTGGAGTTCCCCTGTACCCATTTAGGAGCACATGTTCTTCTTTCTTTCTTTAATCTCCTCAGTCGGGTCCTGCTTGTATCAGTGCCCTCCTGCTCTTCTCATTCTCCTCCGGATTCGTTGGATCAGGGAACAGGATGGAAGAGCAGGAGTTTGGGAGTCTTCCCCTAAGTCAGGAATCCTTTCGGGCTCTGTGGGACACTGTGACTATGTAAGTGTTGAATACATGATTGGGTTTTACTGTGCAATAGTATATTGTTTGATGGACTCCGCACTCCAGTTTGTGGAGTTTCTTCTCTGTAACCTTGTGTATTATATGAGGATATTATCTTCTGTGTATTATAAAGGAAAATGTAATGCACTTTCTGCGCTCTGTTGCGCAGCTGGCTTAGGCTTTGGACTATAACAATACATACTTTAAAACAAATGAAAACAATATGTTTATGGTATTAAAAATTGTATTTACATTTGAGAGGTTAATATTCATGTTATTGATAATTGTGTGTTTTCTTGTTTGTTTTTTAAAGAAATTTAACATAGTATGTTTTTAACTCATTTCTACTTTTGTAGGGCAACAATTACCCCTGACCTGTCATCTTTTCCATCCCTGAATGCTGAGAACTGGCCTAACGTTGATATGCCAGTAAGCAAATTATATTTTATAATATAATTGAAATAAGTTGGTTTGGGAAAGTCTGAAGGGTGTTGTGATCACCTTTTAACATAAAATAATGAGGCATGGTATGTCATGGTATTCCAGCGTCTTTGAGTGTTTTGAAAAGCGCTTTATAAATATAATGTATTATTATTATTATTATTATTAAGCATTGTGGCTTAACAAAATTGCATTTGATTGTTAACGTCTGAATTTGTCCTGGTTTTCTTCTTTTATGAAAGGTTCTACATTGACAAAGGTATTTTCAATGTGATTGTCATGGGGTCATTACGATTGGCCTGACACATTGTCACGTGTGCTTCCGAAACAGTGGTCAAAACATTCTTGATAACCTCTAGACAAGCTGAAGTTGAATCTAAGTCCTTGGTGGATAACCTGCTCTCCCTTCCGCCGTAGCTACTGCCCGACTCCACTCTTCCAGAAAGCTTTGACGAGAGATTGTTTGAGATGGTGAGCGGGGTGGAACCTTCCGTGTCCCCCGCCCCGGACAATGTCCCACCGCCCGCCTCCACCGTCCCCTCCATCACCGATTACCCTGGGGAACACAGCTTCCAGCTGCGCTTCCAGAAGACCGGGACGGCAAAGTCTGTGACGTCTACAGTGAGTGTGCGGTCAGCACGGCCGGTTTCGGAAAGTGTCAAGTATTGTCATCCTAATCTACAGCGTATGACCGATTTATTTTCAGGATTAGTTCATTCATTAATTTTATTTAGTTTGAAGCGCTGTATCAAGACACTCAAAGCGCTTTTACACAATTAGCCAACTATTATCATACACTGAACTCACTAATGGACTGACAGCTATCAACACTACACTCAGTCCGAGTGACACCACGGCCGCCAATTTGCGCCAGACTTGCTCACCCAACATCTTCCCACACATATAGAACACACAGACCAACTCCAGATTAATTGTCAGTGACTGGTCAGGGCACTGGCAGGAGAACGAAGCATGTTTTTTGGACTGTGGGAGGAAACCGGAGTACCCAAAGGAAACCCACACGAACACGGGGAGAACATGCAAACTCAGGACTTATTTTCAGGATGAATGATAAAGAATAGCTTTTTATGTTAATTTGATGAGTCTATTTTTTTTAGCTAAATGTACTTCACAAAACCATTCCTGTTGTCAACTAGTCCTGTTCCTACAATGAATGATCCCATGCTTAATTTGCCAACTTGACTAGGGCAATGTTTTTAATTTGTGACATTCTATCATCCATTTTACAAAGACATTGATTGCTTTCCAGTCAGAAATGACCACTTTGTTTAACAAAAACGTACTTAAACTGCATTACAAAATGTACGGCGTTTCTAAATACTATTCCACAAATTCGAATCCCTAACTACTTTATGAAATAGCCTTGTTACCTTACATACGTGCTCCAAATATCTGTATTCCTACAGGTTCTTCATGGCTCCTTTCATGTGAAATTTAGTTAATTGTGTCGATTCGCTAAAATTCAAGGTTTCGACGACAGTTGAGGGATTTGCACAGCCAATAGCATTAAGGTTTATCTTGTGACTCATATGTCAGCACGCCTCGATAGGTCAATCTAGCATTAGGGTAGGTTGTGCTCCTTCCCAGCAGTCTCCTCCTCCCATTCACTTGGTTGGACTCCGGGAGTTGTAGTTTGGTTGCTAAGAGTGGTTCTCTAACATGACGGGGCATGTTCTGTTGCAAGGCCTGTCTTCCTCCAGCACCAGAAGGGTTAAAATGCTTGTTCTCACATTCGAGTTCCAGGTACAATATTATGTTTTCCTTATTTCAATTTTTTTTTTTTGTCTTTATGCGGTTTCTGTTTTATGTTTAAACTTTAGCACTGTGGGTTTTGCTATTAGTTTGTTTTATGTGAACTTTTGAGAGTGGATAATGTTTGCTAAAGGACAACTCGAGTCATATTGAACGTCTGTCTGAACATGTTTTCTGTTTGTCGAGGAACTTGACGTGGACATTATATTTGAAGCAAAACCTCTGTTGGGAGTTTTTAGTAAAGTTACCGCAAACTTTCTTCTGCCCTGCAGTACTCCCCCCAGTTGAACAAGTTGTACTGCCAGCTGGCTAAGACCTGCCCGGTGGAGGTCCTGGTGTCTACTGAGCCCCCTCCGGGAGCCATCCTCAGGGCCACGGCCATCTACAAGAAGTCGGAGCATGTAGCCGATGTCGTCCGCCGCTGCCCCCACCACCACAACCTGGAGGAAAACAATGAAGGCGAGAAACAAACGTTTTTGATATCTGTGTTATGAGTTGTAAGGAAATGTGTGGGGGAAAAAGGGGGCATTTTCTCTCTTCAGTTTGAAAATAGTCGTTATTATTCTGATTTATTTGATTCATATTCAAACGGCTTCAATTTGGAATACAACATTCTGGTCTGCAGTATAGGAGGATCTCAGCAAGGCTGTTAACTGACAATCCCAATGAAACCCAGAAGTGGGGCAGGATTTCATGGGCACGCCATCGGAGGAAAGAATTGAAAAAACTGTGTCTTGTCTTCATCAGGTGTTGAGCACCGCAGCCACCTGATAAGGGTGGAAGGTAGCCGGCGGGCCCTGTACCTGGAGGATACCCACACCAGCCGGCACAGCGTCACCGTGCCATACGAAACCCCACAAGTATGAGTAAACATGTTATTGAACCTATCGTTGATATAATAACCACATCAATAGATTACACATGAAAGCAAATGTATCCTCAGCAAAAAGGTATCCTATCCCAGTAAAAGACACCTGCTGACTCGCTAACATCGTACCCAGGTCGTCTAGTTGTACTGAACAAATAGATAATAGTAATAGCGGTATCTACGGACTCCATATTATTTCCTTTATGTACCATTATCAGATTTATTCGCTTTTTGATTTAAAGATTCTGCTTTTAGGATTGTGTAAGTCCAATGCGGATTCAGTCGTGTTGAATGCTTCTTTTTATATTTTTGCTTTTTCTTAGCTGGGCTCTGAAATGACCACCATCCTATTAAACTATATGTGCAATAGTTCTTGCATGGGTGGCATGAACCGCCGTCCTATCCTTACCATATTGACCCTGGAGACACCCGAGTAAGTCCCCAATTTGCATAATGCGTGTTCATGGTATCTGTGTGTGCTGTACAAATAGCACTGTGCATGAACCCCGTCGTGTAGCTCCAATCTCTCCTCTCCTGCCGTAGGGGTCAGGTCCTAGGGCGGCGGTGTTTTGAGGTCAGGGTTTGTGCCTGTCCCGGCAGAGACCGCAAGACCGAAGAGGAGAACGCCACCAAGGCGAAGAACGGGCCGAAGCCAACCAAACGAAGTAAGACCTCATACCGCGTCTGTTCCCCCTTTGTAACCTCTACATCCTTGAAGCCTATTCTCACCTTGTCTCCCGCTCTCACAGAGAGCCAGACAGCACCTGCACTTGAGGTGAAAAAGAATAAAACCCACTCCAGCACCGAAGAGGAAGACAAGGAAGTGTTTGTGCTGCATGTAAGTTAAAAATAAAACAAAGATAAACACAAGAGAGCAATAAATGAGGGAGATTCTGGGTGCCCCGACACGGACATGTTGTTCAAATATTCTTTGTTGTTTTACCAGATCCGGGGTCGGGAGAGATACAACATGTTCAAAAAGCTGAACCACGGGCTTGACCTAGCGGATAGCGAGATAAGGACGTAAGTTTCATTACGAGCAACCAGTTGTTCGCTCACACAGCGAATAGAGAAGGGTGATCTCTTTTTTCCGTCTAGATTTGACTTATGTTGGGTTTTCTGTCCCTCTTCTTCAGCAAGAACAAGCCAAAGGCGTTGCCTAGGCCTGGTAAGCGTGTCCTTCTGAAAGAAGATAAAAGCGACACAGAGTAAAAAATGGCACGCCGTCTTTCTCACGCTGCATCTACCAAGAAATACTTTTTGAAAAGTAAATATCCTGTCCAGCTGTACATTTTCCTTAGATGGGGTGTCATATTCCGTGTACCTGTCCATGACCCCCAGGACTCAGGATCCATCCCGCCAGCACTAAGTTGGTCTGGACTTGTGTGTCCACCCTATACCCCTTAATGTTTTTTTTGTACTTCTTACTTCCACCATTTGACTAATTATGTTTTTATATTCACTTTATTTTTTTATCCTTTAAGATTAAGTTGAGCCCTTACCATCAATGCATTGGTCTGAATGAGGAACTAATGTTGCCTGTGGGTTTTGTATGTTTCAAACAAAGCGGTTTCGTATTTGAATTGTTATATACAATAATGATTAGCCCTGCTAGCCAATATTGGTCCAACACTATTATGTTTTCTTATTTTATACATACTGAATAAAAATAAATTTCATTTTAGAAGTGTTGTTTTTGTACGTCTATTTCAGCAGTGTGAACAATATATATTAAAATATTACAATTTCAAGAAATGATCAAGGACACCTCTTCATTCCTTGTTACATTAAATTGTGGGTTTGCTTGTCACCTGTATGTCCACAACTCTCAACGCGTGCATCTAGTGCTTTGCATGAGGGGAATCATGCAAAACTGGGAATAAGGAAATGGCCCTCTACCCTGAATGCTAGTCTGTTGTTCAAAGTAAGATGGGTGATTATACATTCATAATAACTGAGCGTACCTAATAGCACATAATCTCTGACAGATACTTTCCAAGCTGGAGGAGGTGCGCGAAACACGTCTGAGTTCTTATTCCGTTAATGTGTTAAGCTACATATATTCACCAGGTCAATTTAACTTGACTAGATCGTTGTATGCGTCAGTTTGCTTGCTTAAAGGTTTTTGTGTTAAGGTGTGCAAGAATAAACTGGCACCCATATAAAGATGGACCTGTTACGCACACCGATCATTTGGGGTGAGTTATTTTCGAGGTTGCATGGTAAACTTCTTTAAGAAATAGTATAAAAAATATGTTTTAGTCACTTTGTTGAAAAATGTACAACACTTATATTTATGAACTCTGACTTCAAGAGGAATTGTAAAAGGAACTTGAAAATGTGTACGTGGAGAAAACGCTTTTATAATGTCTCGACCGTTGGTCCTAGATATTAGCAAAAAAAATCCTAAAATATAATGCATTTATAATTTAATTAGCTTTGAATGAGAATGTACATCAGGAAATCCTGGAACCTTAAATCAGGGTTTGGGTTCCACAACATCCATTTATTTTGTTAGAGGGTGGTGCACAGAAAGATTGATTGATTAATGAAATGTGATTAACTGAGCAAGGTTTGCTCCGATCCAACCATCTGAAGTTGCTTTAGCATCGACCACTTGGTAAACCATTAAATTAACAAATGGTTTTGAGGAAATAAAAGATGTACGCAGATGACCGTCTTGCGTTGTAAGGTCATGCTTTCTGTGCATTAGCTCTCATATTGGTGGGCAGCCGAGGTGAGCAGCAATACTTCCAGCACCTTAATAAATCCAGCTGGGAACATGCCAGGAAACACTGCCAGGTAGGAGGCGAAACTATGTTATTTTTCACATATTCACATTGCCTCAATGCTACAAACATAATTCGACATAATGTGCATAGTTGAGTGGCTTCTGCGATGAAATGATAAGGTAGAACATCCATTGTAAGCTATGAAATACCAAAGGGATATGTTATTTCTGTAGTTTTAATGATATGGCAGCCAATACCAAAGTGAGTAACATGGTCTTGGTAGGAACTCTTTGAATTCCCTTTGACTTCCTATTATCACATTCTTCTGTTTTGTCATTGTCAGCTCTGCTACAAAGAGCTAGTGAGTCTGTTTCCCGAGAACTCCCGCACGGTTACCCAGAACCTTAGCTCTGATTACTGGATCGGCTATCGCAAGAACCTCGACAATTTCACAGACGCCTGGTCGCGCTGGTCCAACGGAGACCCGGTCTCTTTCCAGAACTGGTACCCAGGCAGACCAATTCTACACCCTCCCAAGGACCCTGTAATCAATGTGTACAACCTCTGTCCAGTAGCGGAAAAACCCCCGTGCGAATGTTGCTGCTCCAGCTGTGCTACGCGAACCACAGGGACTGGTACTACAGAGAGCAGACAAGGACCGAGTACCACGACAGCTTCTACCCGTGAAAAGGAGACATACGATCCCACTCTGTTTCTGGACCCTCTATACAATATCTCTAATGGTCCGGAATGGGCTGATGTTAGTGGGACCGGTGATACATACACCACCAGTCCCCTTCCCAAGGTTTCATGTCCAGAGTGTGAGTGCTGCTGCTGCTGCGCTCCGAAAGACCTCAGTAACGTCACGACCACTTCAAATTCTACTATGGAAAAGCTGACAGCCACACTGATGTCCACCATCACACCGTACTTTACTCCGCGTTTGAATATAGTTGGCAACGGCACCAATGACACAAACCAAAACAACAATACACAAGACGCTTACATTGAAGATCCGTGTGTGTCCGTGCGCATCTTTGGCATGTGGTTAGAAAGAAATTGCACCGAGCTACTTCCGTATATTTGCTACGAAGGTAGGGTTAAGTTGTGTGTGTGTGTGCACGCACACACGTGTGTTGTGGAAGTTCTTATGTAAGGTAGAAGTTCATTTGTGAGATGGTAAGCACCGAATACTCAAGTGACCCAATCTCATTTGCAGATCGTTTCTACGGCAAAGTCGCGGTGGACAACATAGCCTATGACACTGGTAACCTGAGCTGGTTGGCTGGCCCTGGTGACATCACTGGTTACAGGTTAGAGGTCACGGGTGGCGTCAACCTAACCATAAACCTTACACACCTGAGCTATCAACTAGTGAACCTGACTGCAGGCACCCTTTATAAGATAAAGGTTTTCCCCATTAAATGCGAGAGAGACCTCAACCCACAAAACATCTCCTTCTATACCAGTGAGTATGAGTGATATACACTGCACGGTGGCAACTACATGTCAACTGTAACTTCGTGTACTACACACTTGCATCCACGTAGCGCTTTGAGATTGGTTTTACAATTTGCACTTTGCAAATAAAATGCGTTATTATTATTATTACTATTATTATTATTATGTAACCATATTTTCTATGTTTTAATAGCAGTGGTTCCAGAGATATTTGTTGTTGTAATTCTTCTGAATGAACAAGGAACAACAGCAGTGGGTGTGATGGCCACTAATGAACCATTCTAACCCCCTCAGAACCTGGCTTTGTAAAAAACCTTACCATCCAAAACATTACCGAAGGCTCGGTCATCCTCTCCTGGGATAAACCTGATGGAAACAGTGACTTCTACCACATCCAGGTCAGAGGTTGGCCAAAGTTATACACTAATACAACCACAGAAAAGGGTGAGGTCACGGGACTGTCTTCCGGAAGCTACTACACCTTTGATGTCAGCGCAAAAGTCAGTGACAACTCCCAAGAAGGAGAGATAGCGAGCAGATCTGCATACACCAGTAAGTATATTGGACTGTTGAACACAGAATTAGAGGTCTTTGTTCTGGTTCAATATAATAGGTATCCATATAAAGTATACAATTGTTCTAATTGAAATTATTATTATGTTTCAAATTAAGCAGCTTGATTTTCTCTTCACGTATTTAACATTCGAGATGTAACAAGTAATGAAGTGTAACTGATATTGTGTTTGACATACATTTTGAATTTGAATTATCCGAATGGAATGGCACTTTTGGGTTGGATTCCAAACTGGTTCTTACAGTTCCCCTATCTGCAATGGTTCAACTAGGTCTTGTGCCTTGTTTTCTACTCATCAGAGCCCAGTGTGGTCACTAATTTGGTTGCATCAAATGAAAGCAATACGTCCATACGGCTTGATTGGACTCCACCTGCAGACAACACCTCAGGCTACCGGGTGCAGGCCTACATGTTTAACGGCACAGCAAACGTGTAGGCTGTATACTTGCCACACCTCATAATGATGATTTTGATAGCCCTCTTCTTTGAGCAACGTTTCTTGATGAATCGATAAATAGAAGAATTCATTACCACAAAACAACTACATTTGTTCAGACTTCAGTTTCATGGTTATTGCACTCACTCAAAATCTGGCTTATTAATGTGTGTGTGTGTGTGTGTGTGTCCCTTTAGTACGTTGTTAATTAAGAATGTTACAACGAATTCTTTGCTGGTGGAACCCCTGCCGGAGGGCTCTGTGGTGTGGTTGAGCGTGGTGGTCCTGGTGCCAGATGGGTCTGTCGAGGGGAACCAAACGGTCATTAAAAGCCACACCAGTAAGTGGCCTTAGGCTGATGGGCTGGGGCATCCCATTACCTGACGTATACATTCCAGAGGGGCTTCGACTCGACAATCTGTCCAAGTGTTGCTGAAGCTAAATTGTCACCTGCTGCACTTAGATGCTTCACTTACCGGCTCCTCCATCAAACTTGTTCCGTTCTAGAACCTGGACCGATAAGCCTATTGGTGTTGAAAAGCGATCAAAACAGCATCCTGGCTTATTGGACCGCTCCTAAGGGCCACTACGAGACCTTCCATGTTCTGCTGCACCGTGTTAGCCCCAGCCAGAATACCACCAAAGACACAAATGAGACGTCATATAACTTCACAGAACTCACAGCTGCCGCTGAATACAATGTGGCGGTCCAGTCGGTCAACGGGCTTTTCTACAGCGACGCTGTGTCAGCCACCATTTTCACCTGTGAGTGACCTCTCACGTTACTGTGATTTTATGAAACACTTTGGAATGTAAGCAACCGTTTATCCGTTTTGCTATTGCCTCGCACACTCATCATTCCTTCCTTCCCATGATTTCCCCGCTGTTTCAGTGCCAGTTCAGCCCCAGAGCGCCAGCATTGGGAATTACAATATGACTTCCATCACCCTGAACTGGGTAGCCCCTGCGAACACTGTGAGAGTCACTTATAATGTCACCTATACCGCTCCCTTTTGGGGCCAATTTCGTAACAGAACGGTAGAAAATCTCACCAGCACCACATTCAATGACCTACATTCTGGCTCCCGCTACGTCTTCTACGTGAGCACCATTGCAGGTTCATTGCAGAGTTCGCCTGTCAGTGTTGAGACGTTAACAGGTAGTACATTTAGTTTGTTGCACTGCCACTGTACCTACAATTATTATTGCTGGTCATAGTTTGGATCAATACTAAAAGTTTCAATGTTAAACATTGTTTCTCTCCGTTTATTCTCTGTTAACTGTTACCTCTCTGTGACTTAACCCCTTTCTCTGTTTGTCAGCCCCGAACACCAGTGCGCTAACTCTGTCAATGGAGTGCTCTTCCCAATTGCCTCTGTTTTGTGAGAATTCAACCATTCAGAGTGAAGTCCGTTCTAAGGTATGCACAAGCTCTAACATAACTTGGAAGGGCAAAGACTCAACAAATCGTTACCTGAATGTTGACTTTTTTTGTGTTTTGTTTTTACAGTTGGTGGCCCATTTTAAAACAAAATTGAATCTCGACGTCTCCTGGGATGTCCAATTGAAGACTTGAAAAAAATGCGTTTGGACAAACATTTACCATATATATATATATATATATATGTATGTGTGTATGTGTGAACTTTAATCTATCCAATTAACTTTGTGCCTTTGAATTGGTTTAAACTTTTAAACATGCTGTTTTGTGAAAGACATATGGCTTGTATAATCAGAAAATCAAACACAGTTTTTTGCTTTGGGTGTTTTTTTCTGACTTGTATCTGTAGGTCAATGCATTACTTTTATTCTGTTTTGTTTGTATTTGTGGCATTATTAATGTAAAGGACAGTGTAATATTTCATATTTTTGTTGTGACCGTCTTCTCATCAATAAATATTATGAGTATGGGGTTTTCTAATTAGTTGGCGTTAAGAACTATCTACTTCAACTGTGAGATAGAGAGGATAAGAAAACATGTAAATATGCGCAACCATTTTTCCAACACTGACCTGTAGTTCTCTCAATGGTCCACAAGGGAATGCTCTAATTAAATTATTGGGATTTCAGGTCACGAAACGGCCCAATTTTCCATTACTAGATTGATTGAAGGGTAAAGTATGCAATGAGTCTTATGGATGACTATGAGTGATAAGTCACTTTTAGTAATTTTAAGGGGTTTACAGGTTTCAGTGGTTGGGTGGGCACATATAAGAAAGGGAGAGGGTTTGAAGTTAAAAAATAAAATATGAAACAGATTTTATTTAGAGTAAAAAACTTTTGTTCAGTTTACGTTGTCTTAAAATGACAAATTGTTATCTTCTTTTGCATACACCAAAAAAATAGTTTACATTCTAGTCTCACAGTTAGACTACTTTTAAATCATAGTAGACTACATTTTACCAAATAAATTCACAATTAGTTTTTTTAAGTATTTAATAACCCCCTCTCAAACGCTTTCATATTTTTTATAAAGTTTTATTGACCAAAAATATATACAAAGTGATGATTGGGTATTTACATTTAAGAAAAGTGCATTATGAAGTGCATAAATATAGCAGACAGAAACTTTCTTATATACAGTAGACATGCATAGATAGATTAATTCATACAGATGCTGGTATTTTCCAACATGTAGCCTTTTACACAAAGGTAGCTTAAAGTCCTAACTTATTGTAGGTCAAACTTGAATTTGGTCAACAAATCAAATTTCTGATTATAATAATAATCTTGTAAGTATAAATTCTTTACTTGGGAGCACTTTGAATAACTTAAACCTTGACATCTGGAGTTGCTAACTTAAACTACCTATTTAGTAGCAAAATGGATTGGCAAATGGAGCTGTTTTTTTCAAGCTATAGTTTTGTGTCTGGGGAACTACCCTAAAAACCTTAAACAACTTTACGCAGAGTCAAGCTACTTGGCAGCTTTCCTAGAATCTTTCCATGTACTGTCCTCACAGACGTGGTAGGCTATTTCTGTGTCCACGACTTAGTTCTTCAAAGATCAACGTGAGACATTTTCGGGCGCCACAATTGTGACCAGCGTGCGTCCATCGAGCGGGGCAAACAGCGGGTACAGCTTCTCTTTGAAGGGGCCTGTGAACGTGTAGATGTGGGACTTGTTCTCTGCGTTATAAAATGAGATCTGGCCTTCCTCGTAGTCCAGGTAGATGCCCATCCGCCTGGGCACCAGGCTGGTGGGCAGTGGTGTCTCGGTGGGGGTGCAGGCGTAGAACTGCCGCGTGCTGCGCCACAGGGTCCAGTAGCCGTGCTTGGGGCTCATGGGGAAGCGGCCGTGGCGCTTGGAGTCGGCCGTGGTCAGACCCACGCGCCAGTAGCCGTTGTTGGCCAGGTCCACCTCCCAGTAGTGACGCCCGCTGCAGTAGCCCTCCCATCCCAGCACCCCGGGCCAGGCGTCGAAGCGCTGCCGGCTGTAGGGCAGGTCGGACTGGCTGATCCCCTCCTGGACTTTGCGATGGTCGTCGGAAAGCTGCAGCCACGGGTGGTTGGTCATGGGGTCAAGGGTCACGTCGGCTGAGGAGAGGAAGAAGAGAGGACGTTGATGCACATGCTATGAAAAAATGGGACTTGGGGTTAGCTTGTTTGTCACAACATGATTTCCATGCCTCCTATGAATTTATGTCGAAATCTTACCTGATGCAGAGCAGATCCAATTCCACACTAAGAGAGGAACAATACAAACCATTGATTTATATCAGATGTCAGAATATTAGAACATCAATGGACTGCAAATGTCATCACATAGAATTGCTCACCTGAGTTAGGGATGTATCTGGGAGTTCCTGCTTTCCAGGTCCGTTGCTTGGCAGATAACCACAGCTGTGGAATCATATTCTAGAATGGAAAACAACACAATCTGTTCAGAGATAACATTACGTTTACCTCTGTATTATCTAAAAAAACAGTTCTACATGGTGCTGAATAGATGGTAGAATACATTGGAATTCCGGTGTGTTAACATCGATAACACAGCAAGGTCAATCCAGTAAAAATTACTGGCCTCACGAGCAAAGGTAACATCGAGCTACAGCAAAAGGCCGACACTGATAACCAGCATTATTACGTAAACGACTCAACATCTACGTAAGCAGTGTTCCTCATATCATGTTTTACTGCTCTATGATATATGACCGAGTGGGAAATGACACTGCACAGACACATACATATCTCTTGAACATTATACTTGACTACAGGCCACCATTTTGGATTTGGTTATAGTCTTTCTTTTGGGGCGGGACAAGGTATGTATGCTCACGTGAAACAAAACAAAATAAACGTTTTACTCTTGGAAAATGAGAGAGACGGGGCAGGGGCAGAGTAAGCTTTCGACGTGAGTGTCTTACCTGTTCGTCTTCTTTCAGCAGAGACCAGGTGATGAACTCAAGTAAGGGCAGCAGGTTGGCAAGCCTCTTCTTCTTCAAGCCCAACAAGCGCAGCGTCTTACCCAGATCCTCACTCTGAACCCCACAGCTCTTACATCAGGGACAGACAGAGAGAGGTGGAGTATGTTAACACAATGGTCTCATACAGTCTTATTAAAAAAGAGAGATGACGTCCACACGACGTCCACACGATCTTAATTAAAACAAGTGATAGAGTATGTTAGCATGATTGACTCAGATGATCTTAAATAAAAAGAGAGATGGAGTTTGTCAACACAGTCTCATAAAATCTGAAGTAGAGAAATAAAGTATGTCAACACAATTGTCATCTATTACAAAGGTGTTGAGGTTGTGTCTGAATCTTTTGACTTCATGACATGCTTCTCCCACTGAATGCTCTCGCTTTTATTATTGTACGCCCAGCATTATTGTTTTTTTGCATTTTGATTGCTGTTTATGTTCGTAAATCTGAAGAAAAAAAATGGCTCACTCTTATCACAAACTTATGACCCTGTCCTTGACCTCTCACCTCGGAGGCTCTCTGTAACTCCTTGGCCCACTCTGTGATTCTCAGTTGCACCTCCTCTCTGGCATTGACATCGTCTTCCTTGTTCTTCTCTTCTTCCCGCTCACACCTCTCCTGCACCCACGGAGTCTCTTTGACCAACTGAGCAACCAACACAGATACACAAAGTAGAATTAAGAATGAAGTCAATGTTACGTTACATTCAATTATACGACAGACTTGCACAGAGATGCTTATGATATGTTACGAATGAGCAATAACCTGTTCTCCTTATACTCAAAATCAACCTTAAATCATCATGCGGGGGGGGGGGGGGGGGGGGGGGGGGGGGGGGGGGGGGGGGGGGGGGGGGGGGGGGGGGGGGGGGGGGGGGGGG
>JAVQJS010134162.1:0-10108 GCA_036024795.1 Galaxias rostratus | reverse complement strand
CAGTCACAAGGGCATGCTTTCTTTGGTCCTCCAGCTACCAAACCCAAACAGACAGGAATAAAAAGGAAAGAGGTAGCCTAGTTACAAACATGATGATTCGGTTGATGGCAGGTTGCAGTGTTTGATCCAAATGTGCAGTTTCTGAGATGAAGCAAATCAAAGCCATAAGATGGAGCTGTTCGTCCATGCAATCGCTCTCCACCCCCCAGCCCCCATCCCACACACATACACAGTCAGAAAAAACTGTCAGACATATGTTCAAAATATTACCAAGCACACTCACTATTTAATTAAAAAACAACTCTCACAGGTAGTTCTCATTGTGATGGGTACAGATTATATAACGTTGAAATAAACTTTGCCCTATACTCTGTTTCCATCAAATGGGTGTTAGGAGAATAAATCAAAAATAATTTCAAAGACTTGTGACCTGTAATTATGGTTTGATACGTCATTGAAATGAGGCAGTGTCAAAAGAATCTGACCTCAAAAGACACCATTCAATGTGCTTTTCTTCGGAGTTCCCCTCTTTTCCAAACATCTGCGAGAATACTAAAGTAAAGTCTGACACATTGGTCTGATTATTGTAGCAATTCAAGACAAAGTTGGTCTTCTCTGTGGCATGGAAGTCAGTACCATACCAGCATAGAGAGAGGAGGGGGTAACCGAAAGCTACAGTCGCCTGTGGAGTCAGAGGATATAAGGGGTTAGAGGTGACGGTGGCTGACTGTTCCAAAGTGACTTGATTAGTGGTTCACTCTGCCACCACAGCAGTAGGCAGCAATACGTCTTTATCTCAATGCATCATGCCTGACTACTGGGGTCAAACATAGGCTACTCCCGTGCCAAAACCGGGGGTTCCTTGCACGCAGGTTTTACAAATGCTTGCGCAGACACACACAACCACTTTAAGTAATGTCTCCCAGACCATTCCGCTTTTTTAACTCAAGGCAGTGGAGAAAGGGATGGAGAGAAGATGGAGCAGTAGACCTTGCAGTTTCTCTGTAAGGAATCTTGGTGTAGTTATAATATTTTTTAATAATTGAGGGTGAGCAGAGAGCTCAGTTCAATGCCATTGGGTGGCAAATTAGCAGTCGTTATGGTGGTCAAATGATTTACATACTTTCTACATTCGATCTGTTTAAACTGTTGTCTTTTCATTACCCCATCCACCATCCACTCACCTTTCCAAACTGGCGATCTACTTTTACTGGGTTACTTCTCTGGCACCAGAGCCATCTTTGCTTGCATTTGAGTTATATATATCGAGAATTCGTGCTCAGTCGAATACAATGGTTTATACTGCATTATGATTTCTGTCTAACTTGGCAAGGATAGGAAGGTGTGTGTGTGTGTGCATAAACAGGTTGGGGCTTGTGCGCCGCCAAAGCTCAGTACCCTATTGCTGACATGGTGAAGATGTTGAAAGAGCAGGGAAAAAGTGTCAGGTAGGTCCGCTCCTCCAGCTACAGCCAAAAAATCCCGCAATTTACTGTTTACAAATGATCTGTCGTTTTGTAACTATAAGACACAAAACACATCTGGTCTTAATATATCAAAGTGTGAAACATCTATTATCTAAATAAAGTACAATGCTGTAAAGTTATTCCATAGCTGTCCCACACAAAATGTACTTCCAGCAGTTCAGTGATGATTATGTTGGCCTGGTGCCTTGACAGGTTTGGAATCCACCCAGTGGCGGGCCGTATGCCAGGCCAGCTAAATGTTCTCCTGGCAGAAGCTGGTGTTCCATACGATGTGGTGCTTGAGATGGACGAGATCAATGACGACTTTCCCGGTACCTATATTTACATTTATTCAATCGAAAACACTTTGTATAGAGAGGAGGGGCGTACCTGGTCCTATATTTAATCATGCAGAGGCTGCTGAGCCAAGTTACATCGGCTTTCTTTAATCTCAGGCTGAATCTCAGAGAAGTTGGTGGTTTTACTTGATCGGAAAAAGTGCAATAAATACATACCTTTGATCTTAGAACTGATTAAGTGAATGCTGATTGTCTAATGTTTTGAAATGCCATGTATCAAGGCAACTGACCTTGATATATGGCAGAAAGAGTTTTCACAGCCGCCAGGAATCTTATCTGAGACACATGTTTCTGTTTATTAAAAGAAGATAAGTATGATGCTGGGAAAATATAATAACTCAGTTAATCCAAGCTGTTCGTCGACTGTTTTGAAGGTATTTGTGTTTTATGAAATATACAATTGTGCTAATGTATGTTTGATGCAGAGACAGATCTGACGCTGGTCATTGGTGCCAACGATACTGTCAACTCTGCAGCTCAGGAGGACCCCAACTCCATCATTGCTGGCATGCCAGTCCTGGAGGTCTGGAAGTCCAAACAGGTTGGTCTCTCGATATATTAACCACATATTTTGACAGATGAGATGTGTGCGCACAAACCAATAACCAATTCTTCTCTAGGTGATTGTGATGAAGCGTACTCTTGGTGTGGGCTATGCTGCAGTGGACAACCCAATATTCTATAAACCAAATACATCCATGCTACTGGGAGATGCAAAGAAGACATGTGACAGCCTTCAGGCCAAGATCCGAGAGGCCTACTACTAGCTCTGACACAACCCCACCCTTTGTTATTTAATCTGTTCTTCCCTATACAGGGTTATTATTTAGCTTTAATTTGAGAAATGTCCTCTTTTCCTATTAGTTAATCAAATATTTATTAGGAATGTTAAACTAGTAGTAACAAATAACTCTTTTACTATTGCAATTTAGGTGCAAAAAACTCAGGTTTTCTGTTGTTGAAATTAAAGAAACTGAGATGCTTGCAAAATGTTATTGTAAATAAAGCCTTTACAAACGTTGTCAGAAATAATTAGATTAACCTCACTGAATGTCACACTGACTTTAAACTATTACAATCTGTAGCTCATAATGTGGGCAGCATGGTGGCGCAGTGGTTAGTGCTGTTGCCTCAGAGTAAGAAGGTCCTGGGTTCGATTCTCACCTGAGGGCCTTTCTGGTTGGAGTTTGCATGTTTTCCCTGTGTTAGTGTGGGTTTCCTCCGGGCACTCAGGTTTCCTCCCACAGTCCAAAAACATGCAGGTTAATCGGTGATTCTTAATTGTCCATAGGTGTAAACGTGTGTGTGAGAGGTTGTATGTCTATGTGTTAGCCCTGCGAGGGATTGGCGATCTGTCAAGGGTGTACCCTGCCTCTCGCCCGAAGTCAGCTGGGATAGGCTCCATCCCCCCCGTGACCCTGTATAGGATAAGCGGTTCTGATAATGGATGGATGGGTGATCACAATGTACAGCCTCTAACACTTAAAATCCACTCAGACACTTTTACATAAAAGTTTGTTGGATTATTGAGTCTGGATTTTTTTTTTAAAAGATTAAATTATGGATTGTATGCATTGACCACACGAAGAAAAAAAACAGAGACCCAAAGTAGGACTGATAGTTTTATATTCATCCTTCAACTCGTTGTTTTCGATCTTAGCACTGATTACATAATGTAGTTGGTCTTTGTTTTATTGTGCGTGCTTCAGAGTCGTCCAACAGAACTCTTGGCCTTGTTTATTAACGAGTGCAGGTAAGAGTAGAAGAATAGAAGGTTGTCATATTCTCCACAGTATTTCTGTTTGAGACACTGTTCATGGTAGTCCTTTAAAAAATAGTAGATTGCCTCAATTGTGGCCAGGTATGTGTCTGGGGAACCCTTTTGATGGCGCCAGAAACATGTTTTTCTTGTCTTCAACTCCACCTGAAGCAAAGCTGTACATAAAGAATATCCATCAGTCCAAACACAAATAAAACAATAACCCAAGTGATGAGTGAGCTCCTTTCCCCCCTTTGCAGGACACTCAAATACAAGCAATCCGTTCTAATTTACCCTGTAGTCTCTCGTCTGTGATGATCTTGTTGGTCTGGTTCCATGTGCTGTCAATGAAGACTACCCTTTGGATGGGACACGCCATCAGCATCTCCGCTGCAGCTAAGCCCCCTGGCCCTGGGGTCTGAACATTAAGTGTTTCATTTTGTATCTCCTCTTTCAGCCTCTTTGGGCAGGGCTCATCGAGTTCTGTGAACTTCCCTCCACTTTGGTGTAACTGCTGCATTAACTCCTCCATTGTCACTGATCCTGGACCTGGAAACACCAATACCACCTAGATGAAACATAGAACAACATGTTAAATCAATAAGGTTATATTTAAAACGTCTAAGTAATTCCAATCTCAAAGGTACAAAATGCATGATTAACCAAACAAGAGAATAAAATAAACTGACTTTGTGCCTTTCACCTTCAAATTCAGGAATGCAGGGGTAAGTATATATGGTAACATCATTAGGAGCAAGAATCTTGGCATGGATGGCAGTGCTCTTGCCATCAGTCTCATTGGGGTGCTTGATTATGTCTATCTTGACAGGGAGCTAAAATCCATGAGGGACAGAGAAAACAAATTTTGAAAAATACAAAATAATATATTTGGTATTGATACTTACATGATGGTACGTGATGGTAATGGTAGAATGTATTTGTATAAATCGAGTTACTTTAGCAGTGAAAACATTATGAGTCTTAGCAAATGTTAACTTGATTAACAGTCATTAACAGTTTTTTTTGTCTACAATGCTTACAGTCGTAAATTGCGAAGTACTTGGGAAAGTGGAAATCAATATATTTGAATAGTCCTTAATATCGTAAAATCGACATGTCCTTTGTTCTTTAAGAGCACACTGTTATTTTAGACACTTAGTCTGAGTGGTTAGGCTCCCATGCAAGTAAAACTAAGCACTTTTAGACCTTACACTGACCTTGATTGCAGGGATTTCTTGGTGGCTGACCCCAACTAATGAGCAGCATGTGTAGCAGAAGAACATCCTTGAACCACCACATTTAGAACATTTGACCCTTCCCGTCTCCTGGGCTCTCTCCAGCACATTGTGTGAAGCCAGCTTTAGACCAAGAAGAGGGTTCTCACTACGGTCCTCTGTGGAAGATGAATCTCCGGAGACAGTTTGAAGTTTGCCAGAACAGTCCAGACAAGTAGCCTCACTGAGACATATGTCTTGCTTTGATGATTTGGGCACATCCACATTTGTGGATGGGCTGATTAGTAAGCTTGGATCCGACATTAGGACAGCTGGATTCAAACAGCAAGACATGTTTAAGTTAAGTGGACAACAAAATGTCTACACAAGGAAATAGTACCATTAGGTCAGCTAGAAAGCGAGTGCAATTGGAACTAACGTAGCCTAATTATGGAATTACCCTAACGTTAGGGATATGGGTATATGAAAGTAGTTTTAACTTTAAGTCTGGAATGAAAAGTTAGAGTTATATTACTAGCCATATAACTGGGCCAGTATGTAAGAATTAATTGTTGCATTTGTTCTCTTTGCTACTATCAGTACCAGGTTAGCCAGCGAGTAACGTTAACGCGATAGCTTTCTGGAAGTAGACAAATTATCTTGGTGCCATATACTTGCTGCCAACTTACTTGAGCCACTGAAGCGTGTTCCAGTTCGGTATTTCTGCTAACTGCCCAAATACGTTGACGCAACGATAGAGAATATATGATTATTTTAGCTAGAATAGCTACCGTCCCGCAGGCCGAGTTCAGACGATATGCGCTAGCAGAATTAAGTATACACACCGGAAGTAATAAAACCGGAAGAAATGTTTTGCTATGTTACCTGTTGCCTAGCAAATTTACACGTGCTTTTCGCAATATTTACAATCAACATTTGACACGACTAGATAAAAATATGAGGTAGCTTTAGGCTGTCGTAGTTGACCATAATACATATATAGAAATATTTGACTTTGTGCTAAACTATCTACATCGAAAGCTATTAAATGGCGCAATATATTGAAGATGACGATGATGAAATTATCGATAGTTATGAAAAATTCATTAAGCACCAAGGACTGGTGAGATAAACACCTTAACAGCAATGTCATGTTGCTAACATTAGCTTAGAGCTTAGTTATAACGTGTGAATGAGTTTGATTATGATTGTTTGAGTATTACAAATACTATTAGTGTCCCCAGAAATTTGTATTTGAAATTTGAAATTTTATTTATTTGAATGTTTTGAAATGTATTTAAGAAATCAAATTATAGTTCCGTTTCGCTCAACTGCTAACTATTATTGGACAACATATAAAATGTGTTGTATTTGCTGACACATTAAAGGTGCAGTTTGTACGTTTGAATTTCTAGCAATAAATTTGATTTAAATGTTGTTGTTTTTATGGTTTTTTTTTTAACTTAGTTACATACACAATGGAAGTTATAGGTAGGCTGACTGTAGCACATACAATGATTCAAATTCTTAACTACATACTCCACCTTTAAATTGTTGCAATTCAATTTCATGTATGACTTGAACACAATTTACATCCGGGGACTTTGAATTAGGCGATTAGTTCTTGGCCTATTTATTTGTTTATTTATTTGTTTGCCGGGACAAGACTCATGTCTTGGAAGATCGCCAGCATTATGTTTTACATTTGAAATAATGAAACGTGTGTGTTTAATTTTGCATTTCAAATCGGGCAAGATTTTCAAGATATCACATAAAAGTTACTTTAGGCACAGGTTTTCTATACAGGTGGTCTCATCAATGCAAAAATATAGTTTTTTTTTTGTTTGTTTGTTTACAATGTCTCTACAGGTTGACTGGCCACTGGTTACCTTAGATGAAAATTTTGAGATTTCAGACAATTCCAATTACAAGTCCTCTGCACAGATATTTGATTATTTAAAAGTAAAAGTGCCTTTCCCAGTGGAAATTACAAATTTGTTTACCAAGACTTGCAATGACCTCTGGTTAAAGATGAAAGAACATGAACACTCAATGTCACATTCAGAATGCAAAAAGACAGAAGACGTGCTGATAAATGAGAAGTGTAAGTATAATTGGAAGTCTCTCATTCCGAATGTTTACGAGCTCTGCATTATACTGGGCTATCATATTATTTAGCAATTATGATTTAGTTACTAATTAAAGCAACAAAAGGCACGTTTGTAATATAATCTGATTACTAATACATTTTTCCTGAAATTGCTATCCAGTCCTCTTGAAGGATATTTGACACCCATTTTGTCTGCCTCTGGGAACGACCTCCCCCAAAATTGTGAA
Organism: Galaxias rostratus; assembly: GCA_036024795.1. Taxonomy (NCBI): domain Eukaryota; kingdom Metazoa; phylum Chordata; class Actinopteri; order Galaxiiformes; family Galaxiidae; genus Galaxias; species Galaxias rostratus. Next base: position 2,973 of record JAVQJS010134162.1, on the reverse strand, counting down.
TATTTTCTTTATGGCAAGTGTGTGTCTAAATCAGGAAGAGATGCCTATACTTCTAATATTTTGTCATTGGGGCACACGGGGATTCTGCATGTCTTAACAACTGTTAGGGAAAATGATTATTCTAAGCAAACAGTCGCCAAGATCTTTTCTAACAAATAAACTGCTCTTGCCACTTTAAATGGATACTTCACAGTTACCAAGGGATATAAAGGGATATTCTTAAACAATATATGTTGTTGTTTTGGCTAAATAACGTCAAGTATATTGAACAAGTTTGTGTCATAGGGTAAAGTGAAGTCTAATTCGCATATTTCTTCGACCACCGTTATTTAAATGGTTAATTTGTTGTACATTACAATGTCCACAGATCGCTGAGCAGCAAACACTTTCCCCAAGGCTATAAACGGCGGTAGTTTAAAAAATAGAAGGAAGGACCCTCGATGTCGCAATAGAAAAATGTTCTCATCTTGTTTGACATTCCGCTGTTTGTTTCAAATACTAAATTACGATACAATATTTAAAATGTGGCATTGATATCTGATGAAAGATATCAAAAGATCAAGCATGGGTGAACAATCGCTTTAAATTAAAAAGTCAGTAAGTCACTGCTCTCTCTTGCCTAGATAGTAGATACTAGTAATGGTGGCAAATCTTTTTTTAATTATTTCAATTTTGCAGTTAATGTGTACGTGGAGAAAGCACATAAAAGAATGAAAGGACAGGTAGGTTGCCGTACTTCAATATATTCACTGATAATGAGTAAAGGTTTGACTTCATGATATAATGTGCTCCAAAAAATTTAATTTGCAGAGTGAGATAGTCACACAAAAGTTTTGCATCAAGGTAAGTGTATAGTTCTCCATCTGTTCTAAGGATTATGTAGTATTTACATTGTTTTATTAACTAAATATAAATTGTACTTTCTGCAGGACTGTCACTATCCAGGATTTTGTGAAGTACAGACAACTAATATTCCTGGCCAACCTGATGCATTCCAACTTCTTGACCTTGTTTCAGATGTTCAGGGTTTCAATGTGAGCTATTTTTAGTCAATCGAATAAGACCTTATGAGATATATTGCTCTTCCAAATCAATCTTACATGTTATTTCTTGTCCTACCCATATATTTTCTTTACAGCAAAGATGTTCTTAATGTTGTGAAAGAACCGGTGTCAACTCTTTCCCCATCTTATTCTGAGTAGCATGAGATGCATGTGTGACAGCAGTAGTATTGGTTTGGTCGGTGTTCTGTGCCTTGCGTTCACATGGGAATTCTCTGACAGGCTCTGCAACCAATCATTCTAATCTGGGAAACAGGCGCCTATTAAAGTCATGTTGTATTAACAAAAGTCCAAGCTTCACAGATGACCTTTCTCATATGTCTTCTCTTTAAAAAAAGAATAGATATTTAGTGCGAACCTGTGCAAGGTTTATTTATCATATCAAATACTAATGTTCAGTCACCATTCCCAAGCCAGATGTGGTCAGTGTGATGGGAAACAGGCCTGATATGTTATGCCATGTTTCAAAGATACCTGAGCTGTTATTTTTTTTAAGAAGAGCACAGGATTGCATGCCGACCTGCATGTCAAGCCCATTTGTTTTGTTATGTGGTCTTTCAATGCATGCAATCTTTCATTTTAATCACGCTAACGGAATGGACCACATGTGTTTTGCCAAGTTGCACCTGAAATAAAGTCCTTGTCCAACACTTTTCTACCATGTGAAAATATCTCTGTTCATTAACCCTGCTTTTTACGCGTGTCTTTGTTACAGTCGGGGTTCCTCAAGATTTGGAAGCCTTTCTTTGTCTCTCATGTCTCTGTGAGCATCTTTAAAGACACTTTCTGGTGGTTCTTCCTCCATCAGTTTAAGGTAACTTAAAGTACAATGTACCGTCATCTTTCTTAGAATAATTATATGTAAAACAAAAAATAGTTGTTTGTCTCTAAGGTCTAAGATCATATATCTACTTTTAATTAAGACTAACATGGAAGAGGAGGAAAATAACCTGTTCGATCGCATTGCCGGGACATTTGTCTCACTTTTGATGACGGTTGAGATGAATCTGAAAGACAAGTTATTTAAGGTACTTTAAAAAGCTCAGTTTCAAGTGACATTCTAGTATGTAGAACAGTTTTTGGGCTTGTTTAAACATTTAATTTATTTCCTGTAGATGTATGCAAACTGCTTGGCCCAAGCCGTCTACACATCCTTTTATAAAGCATTCCCTGCGTCATTGGAACAATTTGGGGATGAATTCAAGCAGGAGCTGGCAGATTTGATTTACTTCTGGTTCTCAGGTAAGCAACGATTGATTGAGGCTTAGATTCATTGTTCAGTGGGTTCCATATTTGAAATTTGGAGTAAACATGGCTTGACTAACGTTTGTTTCAGGTGTGAAGCCAAAGCTATTTTCCTGGCAGAGCTGGAACTTGTCTGAGCTTTGCCCAGCAGATAAAGAAGAAAGTGTAAAGGACTCTGCCAGTGGTGAGTCGTGGTACTTTTTACCATGGGTTTGTTTACAATTAACCTTTCTGAATAACATCAAAGCCTATGTTCTTAAACTTTGCTTTTTGAAAGCCTATTGTATTGTTCGCTCTCCAAGGGACATTGTAGACAATATGTGGATAACTCAGCGTGCTATCATAACTGTCAGCCAGAGGTTTGCATGATTTGTGCGTACATAACTGATTATGTCTCGTTGTGGTTTTGATTTACGATCAGAGAAAGTGTGAAATCATTGCGAGCTGCTGAAGGTCTGGGTTTCCCGTCCCTCCTCCAGAAGGCTCTGGTGTTTTGGGGGTTCCGTGCTAAGGTTGTAAGCAAAGAGTTCCCCAGATTGCTCAAATGTGGGGCCTCCTTAGGGAGATGAAGGTTCATGGCCTTGAAATGTATCAAGTTCCCTCCCTGGGCCTCCCCACTCTCTCTATAGCTTTCTCTACCTCCTCTGCCACAAGTTCTCACTTACAG
>JAVQJS010134158.1:0-18139 GCA_036024795.1 Galaxias rostratus | reverse complement strand
TATAAAAAGTACAATGTTTTATTTCAGTGGTCATCACAGTGTACTTATTGCCCCTTTTGAGTATTTCAAAACATAATTGGCTAGTTTTGGCTAACACTGGTGGCATGTCCAAATCTACAGAAAATATCAAATCAAATAAAAGAATTTCTGTAAAACACATTTCATACACAGAGGCAGTTCAATGTGCTTTACACAAGACAAGCAGGAAAACATACAAGGGAAACAAAGGACCATTAAAAGAAACTAAAATACCTATGTGATATGTCCATTTTTTTTAATTTGTTAAGAAATTAACTTTTGAAATGGTACTCAAAATAGGTTGCCTGTTCTTGTAACGAATATAAATCAGCCGGCCTAATGCAAAGATGGGAACCACCAGACTTGGTATTCCCGCCAAAATAAATATAATAAATGTAATCCATTTTGGGTACTTCTCTTGTCCAAGAGAGGGAAAGTCCTTCTGTAACCAAAACATAAAAAAGCATGTTATTACATTATGTTAGTTATCAAATAACAAGGCACATGGTCTCTAATGAGGATCTTTGTTGTGTCTACATTGGCGACCATCATAGTGAGGAATAAAAGAGCGCTAGTGATCTCAAAATGGCCTCCCTCAGGCTAGGCAGCAGTTGTGCTCAATACTTACAGACAGCGGATCCCAGACTAGGTATGTTAAGTCCTGCTGAGCTTTATTACAGATGTAGACGACAAAGATGACCAGAACAATCAAAGGACTTATGAACCTCCACGTCAACTGCCAGAACAAATTGGGCTTGTGTCCAATCATGATCCTAAAGTCCTCATTGAACCTGAATGAAAACAAAATTGGAATGCCATTCTTTTTGAGACAGAGAAATAGAGAGTGAGATAAAAAGGATACTTTTCTAACAACAATATATATTACATTTTTAGGGGATATGTTGGGTGCTGAGAGCACTGCATGCTCTCTACTTCAGTCATATCTCATGAACAGACAGATCAATTAATCTCACTTAATCTATTCCCATCTGATACCTTCCCATCACACAAGATGTTCCCCAGGGCTCAATCCTACTCGGCCCCTCCTGTTCATATTCTATATCATTTCTCTTGGAGAAATAATTAGTCAATTCAACTTCCACTGCTATGCTAATGACACACAGACCTACATCAGCTCAAATAAAATTAGAAAGAAGTAGAAATTTGAAAAATGACCCACTGTTCTATTCCATACACATAGGACACAGCCATCATCTCGAAGAAGGCTATGATCAGAAGAGGGATGGAACCTGCAAAGTTGTCAAACAGTGCCAACCAGTAGTTCCCTGACCGCTGGGCAAACAAGAGGGCTATGGTGAAGGACACTAAGCAGGTTACCCCTGTGACACGTCAGAGGGAAGGTTGAATTGAAAACACAATTTTATTACAACTGATGCCATGGCATAATTGACATGTATGAAATAGAATAAAATCCCTCCACCCCCCTGCTCAGTTACATGAGTAACTGGTATGTTGTAAATGATTAGCGGCATTGCTTACCCGTGAACACTTCTTTGCGCCAGGTCTTGGGGAAAATGTTCAGGTCCTGCAGGGGCACCACGACTCCCTCTATGATGCCAAACATGGTGGAGAGGCCCAGGCAGAAGAGCATGACAAAGAACAGCACGGACCACAGGGGGGAGACCGGCAGCTTGGTGATGGCCTCCGTAAACACAATAAAGGCCAGGCCCGTGCCCTCCGTGCCCTGATGAGCCACACAGAGCAAAGGGATGAGCTTTGGTGACTTGGAGGAGTCCCACACTCTACAAACATAAGGGGGCCTACCTCGCTGAGCAAATAGTGCAAGTCACAAGTGTTGATATCCAGTTTACTAATTTTGACTGGGTAGGTGGTGTTCAGGTGTTTCAGGACAGTGTGATAATTGCTCTCCGTGATGTTGTCTCCTGGGAGATTGAAAGCTCTCAGCAGGGTCAAGATGTTCCTGAGGACAGATTGCTCGGCGTTACACTGACAGATGGTGACAATATAATGTTAATGATAGCCAACAATTACACTATCGTAGCGTTTTGCTCCATATAAGTCAGAAAAGGTTTTTAATGATTGCTGTTCGTCAGAAACATTCAATTATATTACATCTCATCCAAGCGAAAAATCCTCACCCATTAATACAGTCATCAAACATCTCAGTAGCCCGGAAGCCAATGATGGAGTATATGATGGTGGCAGCATAGACCGAGGTGCACCCAGTGACAACAGCCAGTATCACAGCATCCTTCTCACAGTTATTACTGAGGGAAACAAAAGCATTCCCTGTTGGACAGATCTGCCTATTTGTGTTGGCCTACAGCACTGTTGGTTGCTGACTTGGACTAGACCTGGAGAAAACGGAGACAGTGAACATGATGGTGGTGCTTCTAAGCTAGCGCCGCTTACTTCACAGGGTTGTAGCTGGAGAAGGAGATGAGACCCCCCCAGGCTAAACCGATTGAGTAGAACACCTGGGCCCCGGCATCCATCCAGGTGGACGGGTTCAATAGCTCCTTCACCTGGACAAACGAACCAGAGTCAGACAGCCGCCGTACTCACGTCCATCATAGGCCGATAAAAATCCCACGCCATCGTCCGTTCCAGCGACAATCCCTCATTTTGGAGGAGGAAAAAAACCTACGTCTGGCGTGAAGAGGAACTTGATTCCACTCAAGGCGCCTTTCAGAGTGAGCCCTCGGATCAGGAAGATGGTCAGCACAATGTAGGGCAAGGTGGATGTGACATACACAGCCTGAGTGGATGGCGAGGGAAGGTGGTTATTGTCATCATAGGGCTACACACTAGGTCACAATATATGCTCCAGGTAATATGTCTAAAACACCAGATCAGACGTCATTCACAAGACAGAAATATTGATGAGGTTAATCTCACCTTGCCTGATGTCTCAATACCCTTAATGCAACAGAGGCAGAGCAATAGCCAGGAGCCCAAAAGACAGAGCACTATCCACCATTGTAGACCTCCGGAATCAGAAATGGAGGTGGATGTGTTCAATGTGTTCCTGTACCAGAAGTAGTCTGATGGAGAGCTTAACGCACACTCTGGAACAAAACCTGCAGAGGGTGCCAAAGATTCACTGTGACTTGTGGCTTCCGTTTTAGGGAACATAAACTATACTGTGTATGTGTGTGTGTGTGAGAGAGAGAGAAAGAGAGAGAGTATCTGTTTGTATAACCTGTCTTGTTTTGATTGAGGGGACATTGACTCCAAGGCAGAGGTTCCTGAAAGGAGTTGAAGAGGTACCACAAGATCCAGGCCATGATGGTGTTATAGTACAACCCGACCAGGAAGGATACTATCATAGACGCAATACCTGTGAAGACGAGAATCATGACATTTTCCTTGGCAGAGTTGTAGTTTCTTTGCAGGGGTGCAAAACATACCCAAACAAACACAAACATTACACTGACTGAGAAAACAGGTAATCTATTAATTTGAGCACTGTATAATTTGAGTGTGAACTTTTGTGACCTACCCAGACCAGTAAGGTAGGGGTTAATGGCTCTCCAGACCCCCACACTACCTTTCCTGAGACTCTGTCCGATTGCAAACTCCAGTAGGAGGAGAGGGGTCCCTTCCAGGACCAGAAGGATCAGGAAGGGAATCATAAAGGCTCCTGGAAAAGGGACCGTGATCTGCTCAGTTTCAGCTGACACATTAAGCTTCTTACAAAAGAGCCTAATTTCGTTCATTGTAATTAACACTGATAATGTCTGTCTGTGCAATGAACCAGCAAAACAAAATGAGTGGGAGAGACACTTTTGTTTTACCTCATTGCTTTCACAACAGCTTACCAAATGTGCTGTGCTTGTACTATTATATTATCTCTTTTCCAGGTGTGGTGATCTACATTGTCCCCAATATATACCACATTGTCCAGCCAGCCTACCTCCACCATGGCTTTGACACAGGTAAGGGAAGCGCCATACATTTCCTAGTCCAATGCAGAAGCCCACGCAGGTCAGCATGTACTGGGCTTTGTTGTCCCATTTGGGCCTATCTCCACAACTCAGCTCCTCCAGCAACTGCATTTCCATAAGGGAGGGAGGATGGAGCTGGATGGACTCATCATCAGTCTGCCTCACCAGCAAAGAACAAAACAGCCATAGAAAGATTTTTTAAAATTAGTTTACAAATGTTCGTATTTGTACTCCTAGAAATCTTACAACCCCCTACTATCCTGCAGTTTTAATCTCAATATCTACCGATAGCCCTTAGCAGGAGTCATTCAAATGATTTTCTAACATAAATAAAATGTGACAAAATTCATCATAGAGTAAAAGACCGGACAGATAGATGCTGTACTCACGTTACAAACTGGTTCAGCCGTCATGTCATCTCTTGAATCTCAATTTTGATTACCTCTGTTATGTGAAGGTTAATCTATCATGTTTAATGTACAACGTTGTAAAAGACTTGATGATCAGTTCGTGACAATCGTGGAAAATGGTTTAGCCGATCATAATTGTCGCGAACTGTCTTTGGACGATGTAACAATGCAACAACCATCCAGGCAATAATCACAATGAACTTAAGAACGGCAATCTATAATCAGACAAATAGAACCATATGCATAGAACTCCAGAGATAGAATACGTAGCGACAATCTTTCTGTTGTAAAATTACGATATAGGCTACTTTAAGATTTATTGGCATTTACGCGAGTATCTTTAATCGGATGATATGTCTCCATTGCATACGGCCAAATGTACTTGTTGTTTAAGTGTACAGTGGAAACCGGGGGCAATAGAAACGAGGGGCATTTATAACTTCTCAAATTGCACCAATCAGAATGGAGACAGAACTAAGATACGTATTATGCCCATGTCATCAAGCTATACAAATTGATTCTGATAAAGCTCTTTTCTTTAAAATGCGATTTTTTTTGGTCATGCAGTATTTTCCGCATACTGTCATGACATTGATGTACGCATATAAATCTATCTGGCTTTGTTGACAATTAATTCTGTTGACACAATTTTGAGATCTTACTTTGTCAATTATTAGCAAGCGTTGTTTTAGCTGGCATTGTGGCTTATTGTGGGTGGTACTGTAGGGACAATTGTAATGCTGTTACACAATCAACGGCGTCAGGCTTAGTAGCAAGGACATCCATATATATATGCTTGGGTGTTAATTTCGATCCTTGGTATTTTGAGGGTGTTTAGTTATTAAAGCCAGCCCTTAATGTGGGGGCAGATGTAACATTTGGTTCTGTAACTCCAACAGTGCTTGTATAAACATTTGAAGACTTTCAATAAATGAAAGACACAAATACAAGTTCACCATATTAATAAATGTATCAAAATAGTTTAAGATGTTTTTGATAAATTATTATTATTATTTTTTTACAATTTCCCAAACATTTGTCAATATTCAATGTTGAGAATTATATATTGAAAATATGCACATTAAGACATTATCCCAAATCCTCATCTAAAGTGAACTGCATATGTTTAGTTTCGGTAACAGAGATATTCTTCAATAACGGTTGTAAACCTAATAGCGACCAGCCCTCTTCGTCTTGGTTGGAAATAACATTGTTCAAAGTTTGTGCTTGCAGTTCTGCTGTAATGTAGACTCAACATGTAATTTAATTCCAAAGGGAATAAATGTTTTTTATCAGAAACCCTTGGTTTTATGTTATGAATCATCTGGGAAAAATTTTAAAAGTGATATATTAGTCAGCCACTAAATGATTGAAAACTGAGAAATTCTTTAGATCCTTCCAGCTCTGCACTAATTATACACTTTCAACTGGCCTAGATAACTGCCATTAAACCTCGGACAAATGTACGCGTTTGTGTGCGTTGGAAGGGAAAGAGTATGTACAACCCGCAGGCATTATCAGGATTATTACTCAGATAAAATTCCTATGCATAAAAATAAACATATTATCCAGACTTATATGTTCGTGGACATCCATGTGTGTGTGTGTGTGTGTGTGTGTGGGAACTCTATACTGAAGTAAAGCTTGTGGTAATTCTGAATCGTTGCCCTACTAAACTAATCAGACTTGTAATAGCCCTTGTCATGTGGGGAATGTCTGCCCAGCTTAATAATGAGCTGCTTGGCTTTCCCTTTCCTCACACCCCAGGAGCAGATGACACCTCCCCACGAGAAGGCAATGAAGCCGGCACACTCACGGTAATGCTTGGATAGCAAACAGGAATAGATCCTGCGATCCCGTAATGCCTCCAACCAGCTTTTACGCGATGCATGCTCCTCTCAGCCCTAATGGGCCTTTGGGACGTTTTATGGAAATGACAGTCCCATTACAAGCAGCATTAAGAGCGTTAAAGTGTCTTTTCAGACAACCCATTTATATCCAGCGTGGGGAATATACCCTAGCTAAGACTCACCCAAGCAACTGCCAGGAAGTGCATTCTGATGGATGGGATACTTACATCTTATACTCCGCTTTGTATTAAAAAACGACTGGAAAAGAGGTGTTTTGATCACTGGCAGCGAGCAGCGTGTGCTTGTGTTCTTTACAGACTTGGGCAAGCTTTATTTCTTCAGATGGAGGGGTTATTTGTCTGCCACAGAGAACGACACCAAACAAATAATCTAGAGAGCCAGAAGAAGCCGCCAGCCATTAGGAATAACAAGAAATCTCATATTTACAAATGATCTATAAGATTTCTCAGTGGAGTTTACTGCCATTTGGAGTTTCAACCAAAATTTACCTTTAGTTTTTATCGTATACGAATAACTTTGAAAAACTTTCTTCTCCCTCAATACGCCCCCCTACCCTCCCTTCTACCTCTAGTGGATGTAGGAAACTGATATAATCTGCCACGCCATAAAATGACAGGGCACTGCACTGATGCCTCAAAGAAAGAAGGTCCTGGGTCCATGTTTAGGGCTAATCCTTGTGCCAGTGCACTGCAAAGGGACACTGGTGCTTAGCTGGACCTGGCTGCTTAAACAACCGCAAAAGAGAAAGGTCTTGTCTTGACAGTTCGAATTATATTCCAAGTTAACATTTGTAGACGTGAAAACCAATAACACTCACGCACACTAACAAACAGCAAAGCTTGGATAGTACACAGGGAAATGCAATGTTTTTCTTATCTATCTACTATCAACCTATTAACCTTTGACTTGACCTCCTGGCCAGGGCCAGAGGCTGGCTGAAAAAGTGGGGGTCAAGGTTTCTTTATCTAGTGCATGGCCTTCTGGCAGGAGAGCAGTGAATGGGCACCACCTAGTGTCATTTAATGAACTCACTGTTGGCAAGTTTTCTCTGGACTTCATGTCACTGCCCTGTCGAGGTGTGACTAGTGCAGTAGTGTTCATTTAATTTATGAAAAAAATAAAAATGTACTGATGGGAAAACAACAAACTCAATCACACGCAGCGACTGGCAGTTTTAAGATGTTTATTAAAAAATAAAATAGAAAAAAATATACCGGTACATAAAAATGTTTAAATCAAAAGCAGTGGGTTCCTTTAGCCACCCAAACCCGAATGACCACGCCAAGGGCCACTGCTAACATGAATTGGCTAGAACACAGTGGCCACAATTCCTCTCTGAATGGCAGCCCCAAGCTTTAAATCCCTCATTGTAATGCAATGGGGGTGTATTACATCGCATCGACCAAAGACGAACAGGTGAATGCAATCGTCCTAGTGGTCCAAAGAAGCCATCTCTCCCCTCTCCCTTTACCCTCCCCACCATCCAGACAGACGAGGGCAATGTGCTAGAGCACCAGCAGAGGTGCTGCTCCACCTATCCCATCTCTTTCCAGAGAAGGTGAGGGGAAAGGAAACAGGACAGGTCAGCAACCTCAAGGCGGCCGAGACGTGCGTTCAAGTCAAACTCATACTAGTGACACTGCATGTCGGTCTTGATTCTGTCACATGAAAGACGACTCTGACCCATTCACCGGAACAAACCCATAACCGCACACACCAGTTGACCTGTTGTGACAACATCCTCTCCTTTGGGGGATTGCTGGTTCTTTCAGAGGGGACATCTAAAGGGTGGCACATCGTCATATTTAACACCCCTCAAAGATCAGTGTGGTAAGCTACTGTTGTCAGAAAAACATTTTATTCCAATGGCGGGTTTAATTTAGATCCGTGTATAAAAGGTGCATTGGGTCGTTTTAAATTGACGGCCCAGAGTTGCCATGGCAATTGGACATAGCGTACTGTTAGCAATGAAGTCACATGTCTGTAAGGGTAGAAGATTACTTCACCCCCTTCCAAGCGTAAAGCAGAGTGCAAGTCGCTCTCTGGGTGCACGCCATGGAGAGGCCGGTCCATTGGAACCGGCTTGGCGTGTCACAAACGTCACGGCCTTCTCCCTCTGCGACACACAACGGACATGGACAATGACAGACACCCCGCTGTGGCTCTCCACGGGTGACACTTACAAATCTACACTTTCGAACAGGACTGGCAAAAGACAAACACAAGGGTGGGAAGTAACGTTCCCTGGGAAGAGTCCTCTACCCCATCCCGAGTAGCTCCAACTGTCTTTCCACAGTCTGTGCCGTTATTCCGGATCAAGCAGTGGTGGTCGTTGGAAGGAAAACAGAGATACCGAGCAGACACAGTAATAACGATAATAATCCACTTGCATAGTAATAACACCGGTGTGTGCAGCGTCCTGGCAGAGCCACAGCTTCTTTACAGTCTCTGTGTGGGAGTGGCACTGGGGGGCGGGGGGTGGCTCGCAGTAACGGCGTACACACACTCCGAGTAAACACAAAGAAAGGCATTGCAAACGATTAGCGGAAGTACCTGGCAATCAAATACAAACAAGATCCCAGAACGGAATCAACACTTACTCCCTTTTCCTCAGGGCGTGGGTTCAGCAAGACCCTCCCCTATATATATATATATATATATATATCTCCACGGGGAAGGGGGAGACCCTTCTACAGCACCTTAGTGTTTGTCTGCACTGATCTATAGCTGCAGGGAGGAGTTGACCTGGAACACTTGACTCCAAGTCAGATCTCCACATAACTAGCCTCCCCCTTTGATACTGATAGGAGTACAAGTTCACTGATCCGAAGGCAGTGGTTTTAACCACTCTGGGTCTACTCTTGATCTTCAAGTTAAGGTTGGTTTGGCTGGCTGTCCCTTCATTTGAAACACCCTCCCTCCTAACACCTCCAAAAGTGACGGACACACCAGCGCGCCCACAGTCCTTGTTTTGGACCGCGGCTTACCCGTGCGTCCATCCTTCACGCGGGGCAAATGGTTCCAAAGGACATGCCCCTCCCACAATGGGAAGAAAATGGCACAACAGAATGGCACGCCAATGCATGTCAACCTCTGACTGAAAAAGTATGGCTAAGAGTACAGCCAGGCAAAGAACACACACGTGCAAACACACACACACACACACGCACACGCACACGCAGACACGCACACACACTAAAAGCAAAGTCAGGGTACAGGGAGAGTAAATACAGTAGGTATGTCCTCCAGGGTCCACATAAGGGTGAGAGCTCCCTCCAGTGACCTAATGTGGGACTGTAGCGGCTACATATTAGGGTGAGGGGCTGCTTTTCGTGTCTCCAACCGCTCCACTACTAAAATAAGTGGTGACAGAAACCCTCTATCGGCTATTCTGTTAGCCACAGCCGAAGTTACCAGTACAGAGCAGCATAATCAGCAGGTGATCATACGCTCATTAAACGAGAACCACTCCGTTTAACGGACATAGTTAAACCACAGTAATGAGGACATTACAGAGGGGTTACAACACGGGGGTGACTTCGGGTCTATCACTTGAGAACACAGCTCACACACTTGTTCACACACTCAATAGAGGCTGCCTGGGAAAAAGGTTCTGTAAACTCTCTGGACAAAATTAAAAACAAAATAACTATATAAAACCAAAAAAAAAATATTAAATTAAGTTAGACGTATTCTTTTTATCCAAAAAGAAAAGTAAAACATTATTGCACGAATGAGTGACCGCTTGTTCTTAGGAAAAATACACATTGGGTAACAGGACAGGACAAAAATGTGGCAGCTCGCCCACAGGGGCAGTGATACCAAAAGGAGAGGAGGCTGCCATCTTGATGGCGCCACCCCCAGGAAACCACTGCAAAAAAGCCAACACTGTTCCCCTGGTGAGCGCCGTCCCTCCATACGGGCAATGACGCGGCCACCGGGCCTTTCTCAGTGAGCACACCGTGAGGGAAAGGACAACATTAACAAAAGACACAAGATGAACGATACGGAACCCCAAACAAAGAAACAAACACATTGACATCCAATACAGGAAGCCCCCGGATCCCAAAAACACTGAGGAACAGTCCTTGGGGGTTGTGGAGTGAGAGGGGGGCGTTGGGGGGATTAAGTGCTCAGGAGGGAGGGGGCCGGGAACAGTGGTTGCGTTAGCCAGGCGGCGGCGACCTGGGCCGATGCCCTCTGTTAAAGAAAAACCGGCATGCAGGGATGGAGGAGAAAGATGCAGAGCTGCGGGCTGCGGGAGGGAAGGCAGCCGTTAAGTGTTGAAGGTCCTGCTGGTCTCTGACCCCCCCTCCAGTTATCTGTCCTCCGTCCACCCCCTGCCGAGCCCAGAGGGATGAGGAGGGGAAGTGTTCTCTATCTGCTGAGGCTGACGGGGAGGCTGTCTCTCTTCCTGCGCCGCCAGGAGTTGCGGTTGTACTGCGTGTGTGCGTGAGCGTGCGTGTGTCCGCGGTTGGCCAGGACGGGGCAGTGCACCGCTGCTGGGCTGTGGAAGCACTTCACGGGGAACTTAGGTCCATTCTGGAAGGGGGATGGAGGACAAAGGAGAGAATACCCGGTTAAGTATTGGGCAGGACGTCTCATAAAACAACATTATATAGTGTCAATACACTTGTATCACTAGTGAAAATAATAAATGCAAAAAAGGGCACACAGTAGATGGGGAAAAGGTGAAAGTGTGTGAACATGGTGAGAGAGAAGAGGTTCTCCTTGCAAAGTGCATGCCAGCAGAGCAGCCACTTACTTTGTGCATGTGGCTGAAGTGGGGGCTGGCGGGGGCATGGAGAGGGGGGGGCATGTGGAAGAAGGACAGGGGCCCGCCGTCTATACACACCTGTCTGCAAGGCATGGAGTGCATGGGGAGACCACTGGGCAGAGTTATGCGGGCCTGGAGGACAGAGGGGAAACCAGGATTATGGGCCGAGGAAAACCTTTAACGCTGCCCGGCGAAAGCAGGGGCGACGAGTATGCACCTCTCAGTTGACAGTGTGCCACTCCACGGAGGGCCAGCGAGAGAGGTACCTGTGAGCCCGGGTGCATCATGAAGTGGGGCGCGGCCATGCCAGGCTTGCCGCTGCACATGGCACCGGGAGGCAGGGCCATGATCAGCTCCTGGAGGGGCTGGTAGTGGAGCGGTATGTGGGGAGAGACCGGGCACGCCGTGGCCGAGTCGGAGTCCTGGGGAATGAACGCACAGGGTTAGCCCAAAGACTGAGCGGGGGAAAAGAGCAGAGGCGGCACGGAGGAACGGGGATCTGGAACCCTTACGTTGTCGGAGCCGGAGAGCGAGGAGACGGAGGAGGCCGAGGAGTGCTGCCGGGGGCTGGACAGGGACATGGGGGAGTCAGCACTGTGGGGGGACGCGGAGTCCCTCTGCTGCTCCTCCAGCGAGCCGCCCTCAAGGTCCTGCTCAGACAGCTGCTTCTTAGGCAGGGACCCTGCAGGAAAATGGAGGAGGTTGGCGGAACATTTCACAGGACAGCCCATGGAAGCGCAGCAGCCACTCCGCCGTCCGTCAATCCCGTTTGACAGGCCTGCTCTAATGCGCCGTTGGTAATGTCTTACCTATGTTCTCCAGGCGGGCCAGGTGCCTGCCCCCCCACTTCTTGAGGATCCACTCCCTGTAATCAATCACCTGCTGGGTCAGCTTAATGATCCTCCCCAAAGTGCTGCAGGGACCGGAGGCAGGGGGGAAAGAAAGAGACGACATAGGTCAAAGCAGCATAACACCAAGCGTCAACTTGTAATGCAGGGCATGGCCAATCATTTCTGACAGACGCTTGAAAAACAAGACCCACAGTAGTGACGTATGGCAGAGGCCTGTCTCCTAATTTTTTGCACCCCGTTGGATCGACCAACTGTCTGTGCAGTGCATTTCTTTAAGGATGTTGGTTTAGGGGAACTCTGCGTTGCTACGTGAACCAGGGCGTACCTGTCCAGGTCCCGGTTGGGGTAGGAGCGTGCCAGGGGAGACACGGCGTGGCCCAGCACGGTGTAGGCGTAGTCAAACACTTGGCGGACCTTCATGGCTCCGTAGGAACTCCTGCCCACGTCGTTACCTACGCGCACACGCACCAGGTCATGCCAGGAAAAAAAGAATTCCGCAAGAATACGGCGAATATTTTGGGACACATTCCCAACAAACCTGGGAGGAGGGGGTCCTCTATGCAGAGCATGGACGGCCTGTATCCGTTGGTCATGGTCTTCATGATCTCCTCCTTGGGCAGGTAGCAACCCCCGTTCCTGATGCGGATGCCCGTCTTCATGTAGTTAAAATGGCGGCCGTACAGCTCAAAGAACTCAATCAGCAGCGTGCCCAGGTTCATGTCGGGACTGCTGGCCTCCAATCGGTGACGCTACAGAGAGGGAGTTGATTGATTATCCTTCATTAGTGAGACAGAGAGGAACACAAAAGTGCTCTGTGCGTGTGAGTGTGTGTGTGGATGTGCGTGCTCGGGTAGAATCTGCATGAAGCCAAAGACCAAACGTGCTGTTTGTGTGTGTGAGTGTGTGTGTGTTATACCTGTAGGAAGCTGATGACCATCAGGATGAGGCTGTAGGAGCTGATGCCTCCTGTGAAGACCTCGTTGAGGTCCCTCTGCAGAAGGAACTGCTTCAGCACAAAGATCAGGTAAGGTAGAACGGGATACCTCTGGGAATCATAACATACAGAAAAAAGGGGGGGGGGGGGGTGGGTGAAAGGCAAGCAGGAGCGAGAAGGGAACAAACATATCGTGCTTAAACCCTTTCAGCAAATTGCAAAATAAACATTGAGAAACAGGGTGTAAAAAACACTGGTGCCTGCACCTTCCTTATGCAAAGATGAGGTTCGCTCGGCTAACACATGTATGGGCATGTGAGTGCATGCACAGCTCTGTGTAAAGTATGTGGGGAGACACATGACCCTTCCTTGTGTGACAGAACACGGATGAGAAATCTCAACTGATAAATGATAGGCATAATAAATCTCCTTTTTCAATTTCAGAAGTTACGCTGTCTCGATCAAGAGAATTCCCTGTAAAAAATAAATAAAATAAAAAAGATAAAAACTTGGCACAAATCTCTTGGCTCTCATCGACACTGATTAAATCGGCAAGGCTACATTAGTTACAGCTCTCAACGTTTCCAAACGAAATGTCAGCCAAGTACGGGTGCTTCCCAGGTGTGAGCTTGTCGACAGACAGTCTGCCACGGCGTGACATGGCCTCTTAAATTTGCCTTTTCCAATCCGGAGAGCCGCGTGTCACCTCGGGGTCACCTCATCAACAGCAGCGTGTGTGTGCACGAGCTAGAGGCTGCTCTTTTCAACGAGACGTCTCCCAGGAGCACTTAGCCCCTTTGAGTCACACTCTTCACTTGGTTCATCCTGAAACCTCTTTCTCAATGAAGGAATGTCAAGCCACAACATGAATTCTTGGGGCAACGTAGCCCGACAAGAGGGGAAAAAAACTGTTCGGAGAAAACCGCGTATTCTTAGAACGCATAGTTGAGTCTTGTGATGGTTGTGTAGAGGTGACCCTGCCCAAAACAGTTTGGAGCATATTACCTATCAACAATTCCATGTATACAATTAGCTCAACAATTTACATATCTTGCCTACTTCTCACTTTTCAAATCATAAATCTGAATTTCAAAAAGTGCAAATATTTATTCAAATATTGGTTCAGACAGAAGCGAGGTCGTTTTCTTTACGTAAGCGATCGGAAAAGAGTCAGCGGCGTGTTGTCATACTAAAGCTGGCAACTTAGTTCAACAGAACTGGTGCACAGAAACCAGCACGCCAGAAGCCCTGGGCCTCTTCACCAGAGCATGCCCCTTGTGACCCACGCGTCCTCACCTTCACATGGTCCTTTATGAAGCGAGCGGCTTTCACCCCGGTCTCCATATTGAAGCTGATGTCCACCTTCACGTCAGTCTCCTGGTCCGTCAGTTTGATGATGGGCACCTTCACGCATCACACACAGCCTTCATTATGGCTCCACGTAACAACACAACTCAAAAGAGAATGTACAATTGATTGCCATGGACAGTCAAGGACTTGATCCTTAGTCAAGGCCTAAGCTATTCTCACAGGCACAGTGGAACAGGAACTTTCATGTTCATATTATTTAATCAAAATAAAACATAGAATGATGGATAATGTTAATGTGTGGAACCACGGTTCAGGCTTCAGCCACAAATGTGGACATGTAATTCTTCTCCAACCTCCATTTCATGACAAACCTTTCCGCTACAGTTAGCGTCGCATAGATTCCCCATAACCCCCACAGCAACCTCTCTGAGCGAGGCCTTGCTCCGTTAACTCCGCCCTCAAATCAACATAGCAGTGAGTTCCTATCACTAGGCAGGGGGTAACGACTTACAGTGGCCTTGTCCAGCACTTTGATGGCAAAGGGCTCTGCCACGTTGTGTTTCCGGAGGGCCTGTTCTAGGTCTTGCAATGGGGGACGATCCCACTTCCCAAACACCACCAAGTCAATGTCACTGTAAGAACAGCAATAGGCACAACATAAAAATATCCAGTTATAGACACGTTTCCTCAATGAATTGTAAAAATCTTGTATTAGTATTGTATAAACAAAGAACAAATTTGTTATGGTGATATCATACCTTGTTGGGAGGTACAGACCCGTACTAAAGCTGCCAAATATCTGGACCTAAAGTAGTGAGCCAGATCAGGTTAATTTACAAATGCATTATATCCCAAAATAACGAGCCCCAATACAAATGTCCTCCTGCAGTTGACCAGAGATGTTATGAATATGTCTGCTTACATCTGCAGTGGGCCACAGCTCCTTGATAACGGTCTCTATTCTGTTGACCACCTCCTTCCTCATGGCGGCTTCCTCCGGCCGGGGCGACATGAAGTTGTAGAAGTCTACCATCTCATCGTGGAGCCTTGGGGGACGGAGAGTGGTAGAGACGGGTTGAGGAACAATAATGCCCTCGTGTCTGCCTATCAGGAAGCAGGCCCATGTGGAGTTCCGTGTCTTATCCCTAATAATCCCTCCTCATGGCACAAGAGGGACACGGAGAACGTAAACAGACGGGCCCCATCAGATGCCTGGGAACAGTGGATCTCTGTGTCGTGTCCCTCCCCCCCCCAACCCACCCCCAAAGGCAACCTATTTTTTCAATAAATGCACGCCATGTTGTCAGTATGAAATATGGAACAGGGACACAGTCACAATCAATTACTGGAGCCCTAGAGAAATGACAGCCCAGCAGTGCCCACACGCTCGTCTGTGAAACCCCAGCCACACGCAGTCCAGGCTAGCCAAGAGTCCATAGCGCCCTGGCACTAACGTTCTACCCAAATAGCAAAGGTTTAAGGTAAATCCTCTGATTCCACTCAATAAGAATAGTAATAAACAAAACAGACTATCCTATTTTAAAAGCATGGCATCAAGCAACATGTTTTGATTGGCTCTGCATATTTTGTTAAACATTGATGGACCAAGTTCTTTTCGAAAACTAACTTTGAGGGAACAGAGAAAGCAAGTCATTCTCCTCTCCAAAATTCCCAGATTCGTGCAACCAACCATTACAAACATTACAAGTTCATGTAACGCATTAAGGAAATCAACTGAAACTTTTTCAGTAGCATAGCTTTTGTGCACAGTGCAGTATATCAAGCGCTTATAAACAACTAGTCCTAGCCTTGTTATTCTCAAAAAATATTATGTACCTATAAGTAGATTTTATTAGATTTAATTGGATGAGCAAAGCTGAAATAAGATAATAATAATAATAATAATTCATGACATTTATATAGCGCTTTTCCTAATGCACAAAGACGCTTGATAAATTTGGTCATTTCTTAGTGACCTTATAATAAAAAATAAAAAAACACATATTTGGCGGGAGGACACTTGGGGTGCTAACCTATTTAAGAAAAAGAGAAAAATCTTAAAATTCTCCAGGTTTAAAAACGCACTCGATTACTATGAAAAAAAAACTAGCTGGCATGGGTTGCTGGAGAGAATCTTCTTTCGAACGTCATGTGTTGCTTAACCCCACATTCCACAGAAGTTACTTAACCCATAGGCTATAGCATTCCATTATCTTCAGTAGCCTAGCCCATGCGAAACTACCCAAGTTAGCGATGGACGTGAACTGTATGCGATCTGAACAGCCAGGTCTTACACTGAGAGGATTTGGCACAAAGTAGTGTAAAAATACCAAAATCTTTGCTAGTATCCAACGGGTGAAAAAAAATACACTAAAGACCCTATGCCACATACTCAAATAACATGATTGAAGGGACTATGAAACTTGGTACAGTAAATTATCATAAATCAAGAATCTTCCTTGATGCTGCCATTCAATTTGACAAATCAAGGATAACTGGTGGTGGCAAAGCAAAGTATTTAATTATATTAACTTTTAAAAGACCAGATAAGATTATAAACCAAGCTATATTTTAGGGGTATTTGTCGATTTAAACTGTGTACGAATATTCGTTTAAAATTTTACATTGTTGTAGTGTTGACGTTAAAATAACTTGGATTATATTAAAAAATATAAAAAAAACACGGACACTGTCTCTCACCCAATGACACCAACACTGTATTTTCTTGTCTTCCAAGGGGTCCCCGTGTTCGCCTCATTTCCATTAGTGCAGTTTGATAGCAAGTAATTCATCCCATAGGTGCTGGCCTTATTGTCACTTTTCCTTCTGTCTGGGTGGTGATTGTGGTGATTTAGTGGTGCAGATGGGTGAAAGGGATCACGCTTTACACAATTCTGTTGAAAGTTATAGGGTGGTGGGTTCCCCTGAAGATGACGATGATGATTGACATGATTATGCATGCTGTCACTGAAGCTAAATAGCATATTGGCACCTCCTGTGTTCTTATTCATATTCCCGGCTTCATTCTCACCACCATTAGTCCGGCCCAATGAACTGTCCGTTCCCAAATCCAGAGAAGACGAGGAAGATAGAGTTCCTGCCTTCTGGGGAATTTTCCCCTCACTCGAGTCTGACTTAATACTGTTGCCATTCGCATTTGCAGGGGTCAGATTCTGCACATTCCCATTTGATAGCGTAAAAGAAGTGGAAAATGAAATGCCATTGACAGCGCCGTTCGTGATGCTGTGATGGCTGCTGCTTGGACCACCAGTGCTGTTGCTGCATGTACTTTTACTTGCCGCGGTTGTTCCATTTTTAAAAACATCCAATGCTGGAGAATTCATACATAAAGTGTGATTTTGATTACAATGTTGACCGGATTGAGTCCGTACTCCCTGAGAAGTCTCCCAGACATGCATCCATAAGGCGTTCGCAGGTCCTTTCTGTTCCGGCTGAATCCAAGCTACCCTCGGATCCATTCAACTTCTTTATTTTGTCCCACTCAAGTAAAACAACGTCCTCGTTTGAATTACGCGACAACCTGGAATGCAAAAAAATGTTTTCCTGACTACGAGAATGAAGAGAACTGTTAAACGCCGAACCGAATAAGAGCCATTGATATAGTGGTCCTTTACACCGCTAGCTGAAAAATTGCTAGCAGGTTCCTACGGAAATCCAACATGGCGTACTGTCTTATAACCGATGCGCATGTCCTGTCGGATTTTCAAATTATCGCCTTGAACACACCCCCAGCCCACCACCCACTCCATGCACACGCTTTAGACAGGCGTTTCTCTCTCGTTTTGTATGCCTAATTCTGCGAAACGTAAATATTTAGAGATATTTGACACTATGCATCTATCACCAGAGATGGCTATTGATATATGACTGACTGTATCTTATTGAGAGTAAATACGAGTTTGTGCTTTTGCCACACACACACACACACACACACACACACACACACACACACACACACACACACACACACACACACACACAAACTGTGAATGCTGAGGGACACACACACACACACAC
>JAVQJS010134144.1:0-10822 GCA_036024795.1 Galaxias rostratus | reverse complement strand
AGGACGTCCTCTACCGGCGCCTCAAGCTCTTCACACACCTACGGCAGGACCTGGAGAGGGTGAGCCGCTCTCTCTCTCTCTCTCTCTCTCTCTCTCTCTCTCTCTCTCTCTCTCTCTCTCTATGTCTCTCTCTCTATGTCTCTCTCTCTATGTCTCTCAGGACAGGCCCCCAGCCCGGTAAGGACAGGCCCGTGGCCCGGTAAGGACAGGCCCGTGGCCCGGTAAGGACAAGCCCAGGGCCCGTTAAGGACAGGCCCATGGCAGGGCGTTTAGCTGCGGGCCTGCCCACTCTGTCTCTTCCCCGAGGGGACCTGAAAGAGGCCGTGCGACTGGAGTGACTGCTAATCGAATCGGTGCATGGGGGACCTGTCTCTGTCAGCCCCCGTCGCTGCTCTCTCTCTCTCAGACAGACACACACACACACACACACACACACACACACACACACACACACACACACACACACACACACACACACCTGTCTATTGACGACACGTTAGGGGACAAAGAGGACAAAGGGATGATAGAGATTGACAGTAGAAAAGAAAAGAAGTAAAGAGAAGGACCAGTACGGAAGAATAAAAAGACTAAAGAAGAAAGAGCAAACAAAGGGAAACAACTAGAGAGAGAGAGAGAGAGAGAGAGAGAGAGAGAGAGAGGGAGAGAGAGTGAAGGGTAGTGAGACAGACAGAGAGAGAGAGAGAACAGAAAGAGAGAGAGAGACGGAGAGCGCAGAGGGAGAGGTAGAGAGAAAGGGAGAGGAGAGGAAGAGAGAGAGACAGAGAACAGAAGGAGAGGAAGAGAGAGGAAGAGAGAGGAAGAGGGGGTGAGGTATCCGTCTCCATTCTGCCTCCCTCCTCTCACTGCAGCCTTTCACAGGACTCTCAGATATCAACAGTAGCAGCCAAGGGCTCTTTAATTAGACATGGAGGAGCAGGGGGACGCTGCGGAGGACAGGGGGGGCTCCACCACACGCCGTACCCCAGCAGAGAGGACCTCGGGCTGGGCAGAGTCAGCCCTGGTAGGAGACAGTGAAGCCAGGTACCCACGCTGCTCTGTGGGCAGGCAGGAAGGCGGCCGGCCATCTTTAGTCACACTCTCCCATTTACATCAACCAGTCAACAAGCCAGCTAGCCAATCATTCCGACAGTAGGTCAGCCAGCCAGTAAGGTAACCAGTCATAAAGCCAGCCAGCCAGCCAGTCAGGTAACCAGTCATCAAGCCATCTAGCAAACAAATCAGACAGTAGGAATGAGGGGACAACTGAGCCCTGTTTGTGTGTTAGACAGTGGACCAATGGGACAGCAGAGAAAGACTTCCACATGGAAATATTTCCTGGATGCCAAACCAATAACCGGGTTCAGCTTGTCAAGGAGCTGCTGGGAGTTAAGGAGCGGTAGATTGATGCTAAGATTAGAACGAGAGACTGAGGTGCACGGTGCAAGGAGTTAAAGAGTGTTGGGTCTGTTAGGGAGCTACAGGGACTTTGGGAGCGCTGGGTCTGTCAGGGAGCTACAGGGACTTAAGGAGCGCTGGGTCTGTTAGGGAGCTACAGGGACTTTGGGAGCGCTTGCTCTGTCAGGGAGCTACAGGGATTTAAAGAGTGCTGGGTCTGTCAGGGAGCTACAGGGATTTAAGGAGCGCTGCGTTTGACAGAGAGCTACAGGGACTTTGGGAGTGCTGGGTTTGACAGAGAGCTGTAATGTCAGCCTAAGGGCTTAACAGTTCTGTGGTCCTCATTGTAATTTGCAGCCTATGAGAGACCTACTTCAGACCCAGCAACAAGGTCATCCTGGTATAGACCAGTGTACACACACACACACACACACACACATACACACGCACGCATGCACACTTATGCGATCTCCCCTCCCCCCTGTGTTTTGTTTCGTGGGAGTGTCATTAAGATTCAACCTGTGTCTCCCCCTCCTCCCCAACCTTCTCAGTCCTCTAAGCCTCCCACACGTCAAACCTCAAACTAAACGGGTCGACGAGAGGGGAGAGGGGATGGTGGGGAAGGAAAGGAAAGGAGGAGAGTAATGCAAGGAGAGAGAGGGAAGGAGCAGCGGGTGACGTCGAGGGCAAATCTGTATTCAGGGTGAGGAATCAAAAAGAGACCGAACATTTTGGAAAGAGAGGGAGAGAGATAAAGTGGGGTGATTATTAAAGATTGAGGGCGACGGAGAGAGAGAGAGAGAGAGAGAGGGGAAAAGGGTGATGGAACTGTGGAACGTGCAAGCTGGCCTTGAGGTCTAGAAGGATCTTAACGACCTTCAGTTAATTCCTCCAACATTCCTCCATGTCAGCCATTTTCACAGATCACCAACTCTTAACTTTACCAAACTTTTGGGCAATACTTACTGCGTGTTTTTTGCTCAGAGTGTTTGCGTGTTTTGGTTGTATGTGTGTGTGAGCGGGGGGGTGTGTTTCTGTTAGTGCCAGATGCTTCGAGGGGTTTTAAGCAGGGGAAAATTCCATCAGAGCTGGAGAGATGTTTTCTGAGTAGAGCTTATCTTAAAGGAAGATCTGTCTCTTACTATATGTCTGAAACTCTCGCTGCAAGTGTGAACGTGTGTACGTCCGTGTGTGCGTGTGCATGTGCCTGGGTGTGAGTGTGTTTGTTGTTGTGTGCTTGCTCTGTGCTCTGCCAGTGTTTGGTCCCGTGGGGTTTCTGTGGGAGGGGGGCATCCAGCATCCAGCTCCAGGGATTCTAGGATCGGCTACCCCCTGTCACACCCACTCTCTCTCTCTCTCTCTCTCTCTCTCTCTCTCTCTCTCTCTCTCTCTCTCTCTCTCTCTCTCTCTCTCACACACACACACACATACAGCCCATACACACAGACACTCCCACACACTCACACATAATATAGACACACACAAACATTTATTTGTTGCTGGTGCTGCCACAGGGCCGAGTTGAGGTGGAGAAGTGATTGTCTGTGTTTGAGTCTGTGTGTGTGTGGGAGTGTTTATGTGTGTGTTTGTTTATGTGTGTGTGTGTGTGAGTGTGCGGGTGTGTGTGTGTGTCGGTAGATTTTCAAAGGAGTGCAGAGAGAGAAAAGCTCCCATTGTGACAAAAAACTGTAACAAATGAATATAAAACAATTTTGCCTCCAGAGAAAAGAGAGAAAATACAACGTTCTTTTGGTTTTATTCTTTTGAGTGTGTGTGTGTGTGTGTGTGTGTGTGTGTGTGTGCGCGTGCGTGCGTGCGTGTGTGTGTGATTCAGGTCAGATGAGGAAATGGTGAAATTTATGCAGCTGATGAACTCCATCTGGAACATTTGCGGTAAAGACGTGGTCACAGCCTTTGACCTCTCAGCGTTCACCACCATCTACGATCTCGGAGGTAACAACCTACGCTTGTGTGTGTGTGTGTGTGTGTGTGTGTGTGTGAGATGCCTCTTTCTTAAGTGGCTGGTGTCATTGTTTGCATTGGACTGGGGGGGTCAAATTGTTTGACATTTAGAGGGTTAAGTATCAACCGGGCACTTAAGATGACACACATACGCTGAATCACACACACACACACACACACAAATACAGAAGCACCCTTGTAGACACACACACACCCACACACACAACTGTGACCTTTGTCTGAAGCCCGTAGTCCCACCTTTAGTTAATGAGTGTGAGTGGAACAATCAGTATTTCACTTAGCATTAAAAGAGAGAGAGGGACACAAAGTGGGAAAAATCTAAGCCAGCAAGGAAATCAGGAAGGTTGAGAGAGAGAGAGAGAGAGAGAGAGAGAGAGAGAGAGAGAGAGAGAGAGAGAGAGAGAGAGAGAGAGAGAGAGAGAGAGAGAGAGAGAGAGAGTGAGAGTGTCTTTGTCTTCCGCTGTGTGTCGGCCTGGCTTTCTGCATGGCTGTGAGGGGGGACCCGGCTCTCCACATGGGGGTGAGAGGTGTTGGAGGGCTCGGGGCTGTACAGCAGGGCTGAATCGATGAGGGCTTTTCATGCTCACTTTGCTGTCGTGGGACTGAAGGCTGGCCGTCTTGGTGCTTTGGTGTGTCATCTCCTCACTCCCTCCCCCTGCCTAGAGTAAGACGGAGAAAGTCAGGGGGTGAGCCCGCACTGGATACGAAACATAGATGCTACTATGGGCTTCTGAGGCGAAACGTTAACTAATTTGCTAATTAAATGTGTTCCCCGCACCAGTTCAGGATTATGATATGTCTGTGATCACACTCGCACACACACACACATATATATGTATTCATATATATATATATATATATACAGTACATATCAGTTGTTCGCTTATTGGAGCAGTGGTTCTTAACCTTGTTTGAGGTAAGTTTCATTTGCGCCACCCTTTGTGTGTAATGGACACACCTGATGGAGACTGATTCACCAAACCCCTTGTGTTTGATCAAACCCAGGGTAAGAACAACTGTACAAAGGCCTGCATCTGTAAAGGTATCCTTGCGCAGAGGCCTGTATCTAACACATCCAACATGATTATTAAATATTTTAACACAATATTAATAATATTAAATTTCGAAATGGAATTCAAAAAATATTTTAAATTTTTTAAAGGTTTGTTGTACGCGGCTTAACTAATGAGCACTATATGGACACCGGGTTCTTTTAGAGGCAAAAGAAGAATCAATCTTATTTGAAAAATATTATTTACCAGATACCGACACAAGGGGGCGCTGTGCTGCCATAAGACGATTCGGCAGAGGCGCTTGGCTTTGACACACACACACTTGCACGCACGCACACACATACGCTCACACACTGATTAATCCCACACTGAGACATTCAATAAAAAGCGTGTGTGGGTGTGGGTGTGTGTGTGGGTGGGTGTGTTTGTGTGTTTGCGGGGTGTTTAATAGCTTTGGAACTTGTGGTCAGTCACAGCAGAGCCGCATTGGAGCACCACAGAGAATAGACAGGCTGTGCATTAACAACAGGAGGGGAGGAAGACAGGCAGGAGGAGTTAGGAGAGAGAGGAGGAGGTGGGGAGGACAGGAGTGAAGGACAGGAGGATAGAGGGAGTGGTGGTTATTGACCAGTTGATGTGTTGATGCCAGAATGGAGCCATTTGTTTTGTTTGTTGGGGCCAGTGGTGTTAGATCCTGTTGTGTGTCATCCACTCAGTCGAGTCTATCAAGCTGTTTGGTTGCTGAGAGCTCCACGGGTATTAAGAGGTAAAAGAAAATGTTTGGAATCCATCAGCTACAGTAAATATATGTATTAGCTTTTCACATTCAGTATCATATCAAGAACCTAAACCAAACAACCATAAATATACAAAAAAAATCTGATTCACTTCTTAACCTCATATTGTCTTCTAAGAATGATTTTATACCGTTAAGGATTTGAAACGCTGTTTGCAACCTTGCCACACCATCAGAAAAAGAAAATGTTTTGCCAAGTGCGTAGAATTTTCAATAATTAAAAAATTCAACGATAATGAAAATATTAAACATTGTACACAATAACATTGTAGATGGAAACGACCAATTAACAATTCAAATCAACATATGAATTCAGAAGTACTAAAGTACGTTGGTTCGTGAATCTGTCAACGAGTGATCGAAAACTAAATCCAAACCCTTCCATAGATTTGTGTATCTGGTCAGCCTCATGTTAACGTGGTTCAACCTTGTTCTGTGTTGTCTGGAATGAAAAGAAGGCAGGAGGCAGGGAGGAAGACTCGGGCCGAGAAGAAAGCACCATATGGGGGAAGGAGCCCCAGAAGATGATGGTCCCAAGTTTTGACGTCCCAGTTTTGTCTGGTCGACCTCTCTTTGGAACTCAAGCAAAAGATCTGTTCAAGGCTAGACAGTCTCCCATGGCACATACACACACACACATATACAGACACACACATATACAGACACACACACACACACATCCAAACACACTGCCCTTTCTGCTGGCTGGGTTTGTTAATACTGTTGGAAATCCTTTGATCCTTTCTTCCGGCTCACTGGCCCTCACTCTCCACATCAGTCGCTCAATCTCTCTTGTTTTATTCCTTCCCCTCCCTCGGCCCGCTATCCTTTCTTTTCCTCCCTTTCTTCCCTTTGCCTTTCAATGTCTTATTCTACCACGCTGGTGTGTACTATTGCCCAATCTCTCTCTCTCTCTCTCTCTCTCTCTCTCTCTCTCTCTCTCTCTCTCTCTCGCTCTCTCTCGCTCTCTTTCTCACTCTCTGTTCAGGCTGCAGTGGAGCGTTGGCTAAGCAGTGCACGTTGGCCTACCCACAATGCACAGTGACCATCTTTGACCTCCCGAAGGTGGTGCACACGTCCAGAGAGCATTTCGTTACCGAGGACAACCAGCGAATAAGCTTCCATGAGGGTATGCAGTCCTTCTGCACCGAAATGGCAGAGCAGGCAATCTGTTCAATTACTAAGATGAAACCCTCACATCGCAATTTATTTAGTTGTTAACGTTACCAATCTGTTCGTGTCTTCCTCTTTGTTCGTTTGTGTGTCTCTGTGGGTTACCCTGCTGCTGTGTGTGCACATGCTTTTATGTTCGTTTTCTCTGTTGGCCTGTGTGTGTATATATATATATATATATATATACATACGTGTGTGTGTGTGTGTGTGTGTGTGTGTGTGTGTGTGTGTGTGTGTAGGGGACTTCTTTAAAGACCCATTGCCACAGGCTGACCTCTACATTCTGGCCAGAATCCTTCATGATTGGACAGACGAGCGCAGCATTGAGCTCCTGACTAAAGCATATCAGTCCTGCACACCAGGTGAGTGTGTGCGGGTGTGAGTGTGTGCAAGTGTGTGAGTGAGTGTGTCTAGCTGTGTATCATTCGATGTGCATGTGTGTTTGAATGCAGGTGTTTTTTTGGCTTGTGTGTTGTGTGTTTGTACAGTATGTGTCTGCCTCTGAGTGTGTGTGTGTGTGTGTGTGTGTGTGTGTGTGTGTGTGCGTATGTGTGCGTATGTGTGCGTATGTGTGCGTATGTGCGTGTGTGTGTGGTGTGTGTGTGTGTTCCTGGGTTTTAGGGCCAGGAAATGAGACTTTCAATTGTTTCCCACCATGCAGCTGATCCTGCAGATACATCCATTTTTCACTTTGATCAACGACACAACCACACGTTTGCTCCCAGATTCATACACACTCCCTCTCATTTCACATTATACATTTTATAGGCATCACACACACACGCGAGCGCACACACAAACACACACCCACACACACACCTTCCTTTTTGGTCCAGGCAGGTCCACCACCAACCTCTCTTTATGTGTGTGTGTGCGTGTGTGTGTGCGTGCAGGCGGCGGCGTGCTGGTGGTAGAGGCTCTGCTCCTGGAGGACGGTTCAGGCCCACTGACGGCCCAGCTCTACTCCCTGAACATGCTGGTCCAGACGGAGGGTCGGGAGCGCACGGCCGCCCAGTACCACGCCCTGCTGGCCGCCGCAGGCTTCACCCACGTCCAGGTCCACCGCACGGGCAAGATCTACGACGCCGTCCTGGCCCGCAAGTAAAGGAGGCCTGGCGGTCCAGAGGTTCTTCAATAAGAGGAAGAGAGAGCTCTTGTTCTACTTTTTACTAGTGATATTAATCGTATTGCGTTAGATTTGTGGGCACCTTTTCAGGACACTCAAGGTCACCTCACAAACACAAATACCAAATAAAATCACCTAAAAACAATAGTGTTAATATATCCTATTATTATACCTCTTATTGCGTAGTCTGGCTGTAGGCCTAATGTCTGTCTGTCCCTGGAGTCTGTTTGTCTATTTGTAGACCTCCAGTCTGTCTATTTGTAGACCTCCAGTCAGTCTATTTGTAGACCTAGAGTCTGTTTGTCTATTTGTAGACCTAGAGTCTGTTTGTAGACTTTCTGTCAGTGGATCTTTGTCACTTAGACACTGGCTGAGTTCTCCTTGTGAAAGGTAACCTGCTCTGTGTGTGGGCATGGCGGATTGATTGTGCCGAGACACCACACAGGAACGCGTTAGCCTCTGACACATGCGGCAGCCTCCAGCAGGCTCTGCGACCTTTTGTCTTTTACTCCCTTGTTCATTTCTGCCTCTCAGAGGACGGCTTGCCTCCTCCATGATTCCTCCCGCTCTCACTTTGGCTCTCGCTTCTTATTCCTGCTCCACTAAATCCACCCTCACACACACACACACACACACACACACACACACACGCCTCACACACAAACTTGTCAGCCCCTCGCTGCAGCCATCGCTCCTCCCCCCGCCCCCCCCTCTCGTCAGTAATTGTGAATTAGGTGGACTTCAAACGAGGCGGCGTCAGAATGGATGCCAGTTCACCATGCCCAACCCCCCCCCCCCACCCTCACAGCGGGGGCACACCAGAGAGGGCCGCTGACGCCAGAGCCACCGCCGCATCACAAAGAGGAGAACAGGAGAAGAAGAGATGGAGATGAAGAGACTGTGAGAGATCCACGCATGTTTAAAACACGACCGGGGAGGGGGGTTGCGTGAGTAAAGTGACACCTCAAGTGTAGTCTACGCATACACAGGATGGATTTGAAAGAGGATCCCTATTTTGTTCTTACAATAAAAATTCCATCTAAACAAGAAGCCACACGATGTCCAAAGTAGTTTGAGGTAACGTTTGTAATAATAGTTTGTAAATGGAGGCGGGACTTTGTGGCAATGCCCTTGGCTTTCCTTGCTCTGGCCGGGCAATGTCCTCAGCCACAGCACCCTTTCCCCAGAGCAGCAGAACCATTCCTAAGGCTCAGCACCATCTCCCTTAGAGGTAATATAAAGGCGAAACGGTCTGGGAAACTGCCTTGATGCAGCCCAACCACTAATGAAGAAGTTACATACGTCCTGCGGCCCTACCGTTTTCCCCCAAAATGTCTTTTATAGAGTACCGATACCTCTCCGAAGAAGAACGTTGGCAAAATGTTTCACACTTGCACACAGTTGAGGAGCGGTGAGCGAGACTCCAGTCCCACTCAGCTTAACCACAATGTGCTTTGCTTTGTTGCCCTGTTTGCTTTAAGTTGGAAACAACAACAAAAAGCAAGGGGGGCCATTCATCGCGGCGCTCTGAGAAACATCTCATTTCACGGTGCAGTGGACAGCGCTTTCCGCTCCACCAAAGGCCGCATGCGTCCTCCCACTGCTTCTCGTCCCGTCCCTGCCTGTCTACTGCGCGTGTCGGCTCAGCGCTGCGCCTCGGCCGTCGCCCCTATGGGCCCTTACAGAAGTTGGAAGCGTCACCAAAAGCTGGCGGTGACGACCAGGAACTCAGGAGGGAGGTGACCCAAGGACGTTGCACCGTTATCTCCTCTCTGTCCCCGCTCCCCTGTTTTTGTGACGTGGCCACGGTCCAAGTCTCACCCCGCTCCGGGGCTGCTGCAGGGTATTGGTGTGTGTGTGTGTGTGTGTGTGTGTCTGTCTGTGCGCGCACGCATGCAGCTGTGCAAGGAACACACTGGGAGCGTTCTAAATCGACCGCAACGGTGACACATCCCGATGATGTCACCGTGGCGGACCAAAAAGTGTCGGGAGCAACTGCCGCAGGGCTTGTGAGGGAAGGGAACGCACCCGGAATTTTGTCCAAAGTGTGTGAGCGGAATGAGTATGTGTGTGTGTGTGTGTGTGTGTGTGTGTGTGTGTGTGTGTGTGTGTGTGTACACGTTATTTGTTTACGAGTGTTTGGGAGAGGGACTTGCATTTTTTACTTCATCATTTGAGGATGTTACAGCAAAAGATGAAGCCGTTTATCTCTGTCAGTGAGGTCACTGCAAGGTCAACAGCATGTTTTGATACAAGAACAGACATGTTCATTATTGATGGGGAGGGATCAAATATGGTTTACAGAGGGGAAAGAAAGAGAGGGAGGGAAAAGGAGGGAAAGAGGAACGGAGGGGAAAGAGGACAAGATTGGCTCAGAGGTGCTATGTGTCTTTTCATCACGACTGTGTGGAAAGGAGCCCATGCGGGCGCGCGGGCATGTACACACACTCACACACTCGCACACACACACACACACACACACACACACACACACACACACACACACACACACACACACAGGTCTCACAATTCAATAAAAGTGTCTTTGTGCTGTAAGCCATGCTTTGTCACCTCCAAGCTTTTACATAATTCATAGCAAAGCATTGGTGACAGGAGTACTGTCTCAAGGACAAAGATGGGCTGCCACACAGACACACACACACACACACACACAAACGTATACAAACAAAGGCACAGATACACACAGCTTCATGGGCACATCCAAGCCATATGAGCACATACAAACTCAGGTGCACACGTATACAGTGTCGCTGGCCCGCGCAAAAAACACTTTGTTCATCTATAATCTTCTGTTTTTGTGTGTTAGTGAAGATATTGGAGGGTGTCTTGTGATGTTTCTTTTGAAGCTCTCTCTCACGCCGGTGTTCTAAATCGGTGTTCTCCTGATTTTCTGAGGCGGTCTTCTAAGGCTGTGTTCTCCTGCGCTGTCTGAGACGACACGTTCCAAAGCTGTGTTATCATGGAGACTGGGTTCCAATGCGGTGTTCTAACGCTGGTTTCTCCTGGGCTGTCTTAGGCTGTTTTAAACCTGTGTTCTGCTGGGCTGTCTGAGGCCAGGTTCTAAATCGATGTTCCACCCAGCTGTCTGAGGCCGGGTTGTGAAGCTGGTTGGATGAGCTCATTGCTCCCTGGTGGGTTCCTTCTCTCTGTTGACAAAGGCTTTAGACGTCTTGTGTGTGTGTGCCATCTTTGCATCTTTGTCCATGCAAGTTCTCTACAATACCTCCAACTTATTGTCAGTAATCCCTTCTCTCTCTCTCTCTCTCTCTCTCTCTCTCTCTCTCTCTCTCTCTCTCTCTCTCTCTCTCTCTCTAT